>JAPYZD010009618.1:0-12308 GCA_030522725.1 Ichneumoninae sp. B BG-2022a
CACACATGATTATTAGCAAAGTTACTGTGGCATCGGTTAATAACAATCTGAAACGGATCGTCTCAACGATCAAAATGTTCTGCAAAAATGTACCTTTCAGTTCCTTGTGCTTGTTTGCACCAATATTTTGTATTGTCTTGCCTAGCTGACGCGGTCCGAACAACCGAAAAATTGCTTCTGCACTCGCGAATCACATTTGGTTTCGGCGACTTGGTATTTTTGAAAACTCAGCTACGAGGTGATTGCACGGCAATAAGGTGATGTCTATAATGTTGCTCACTTCATATCCGATGCGTCCGATCACGCGCAGCGTTGCGCAGCCGCTTCTTACAATTGACCCGTGTTACTTTTGTCCCCGGTCTCCCCTATACGTCTCAAATGTGTTTGGACTTCATCTCGAATCTAGCCAGTGATGAAAACAGATGAATCAAGGAACGCACGGGTACGCGATGTATCCATTCGCGCGATGTACGAATAAAGTTATCACCGAGGAAAACTTCAGATGAGGACGTTGACGATCGAATTAAATACGACTGGGATACGAACATCGTCAATCTCGAAGGAACTATCCTCAGACGTTACGCCGAACGGGGAAGGCTACTGACTGTAGTTTATACCAGTAAGAATCCCAACAAGGGTAGTATTGTATTACGACATTGGTCCATCACCTATAAAAGGCATTTTTGTCCAGTTGTCATGGCCCTCGTTACGATAATGTACATTTTACTGCCGATAATACCAGCGGTATTGGACATAGTTTCACCGCTCAATCAGTCGCGCGCTCGTGTATACCTGATCGAAACGGAATACTTCATCGATCGAGACAAGAATTACGTTTACCTGACGATCCATGCCTGCATGACAATCCCCCTCTCCGTCGGAATGGTCATCGCGTACGACACCATGTTCGCCGTTTACGTCCATCACGCATGCGCGATCTTCGCCTCATTGGGGTGAGAGACCACGAAACCAAGTCGAACAGCCGACCCGATATTGGATCTACTTTAGTAGTTTATTTTTCCAATGTAGCCATACATTGGAAAAATTGCCTTTCACAACCCATCCCTCACATCATCTTACAAAATACAAAGAACTTATCTTATAGGAACCATGGCACATAATTTAGGAACGATAATTAATACTGCATATTGGATCCACTTTTTTCTGATCAGAGCCCGTTTGGAAAATCTCGGTGATAACAGTTTCGCCAACCACATATCGGAGACCGACAACGCTCCGCCGAAACGCAGCGACGAAACTTACGACAAGATAGTCGCCTGTATAAAAATTCACAAGGAAGCTATCAATCAAGTAAGCTGAATAATTTGGAAAATTTTCTACAGTGACGGACGATTTTGTCAACAGTTTTTGTAATCTTCAACATTTATTATTATAATAAAATTGCTGATAATTCTCCTGTTCCATTTTTTTTTCTTGCGATAAGATTCACGTCACTCATCGAGGCGTCGAGCTACCTTTGCTATTTTTTCGTTGTCGGAATGGACATGATGGTAATGACCTTGACCGGTTTTATGGTGAGTTTGACGAACCTGCGTGTACAAAAACATTAATGGTTATTAATTAATTTTTTTAAAACAATTACCGTCAGACAGTGACTAATCTGAATCGACCCGGCGAAGCTCTGAGATACGGTGCCTTCGTGATGGCCGAGATACTTCATTTGTTCTACGTGTGCTGGCAGGGACACATCCTCATGCAGCACAGTCAACATATATTTATAAACGCGTAAATCTGTATTTTTATATTATTTTTTTAATATTTTCCGGAACATTGATTTTTCATTGATCTTTTCGTTTGTAATGCAATCAGTTACAACATCAACTGGTACGACATATCGGAACGCGCAAAGAGGCTCGTCATTGTAATTATGATGCGGAGCTCCGAACCGTGCAAACTCACAGCCGGCAAGATATACGTCTTGTCGATGGAAAATTTCGTAACGGTAACTCAAACACCATTGAAACTTAATGGAAATATTAAGCGACATAAAGGAAAACCTCATTCGTATATTTCATTTACGATAAGGCACTGAAAACGTCGATGTCGTACTTTACTGTACTGCTATCGATGCAGTGAGCCACCAACTCGGAACGCGACAACAGCAGCAAGTAGACAATTTTTTGTATCTATACAAAATTCAATTCCTACGCTTGGATGATCAATGAACCCTCGTGGAAAGAGATCGCCGGAAGGAAGTTCAGAAATTCGCTGCAGACACGCTGAATTATAGAGGAACGCGAATACTTGATTGTAAACACGACGGGTCACATATTGGTGGTGGAAATGAAATCTCGTCCAGTCAACAGCCCAAACCTACTCAAAGTTTCTGACACACTTTGTAAGGGAAGGGGATATATGTAAAAACTCGCCAGGGTATACATGGAAATAAATCCATCTACTACTATAAATCTCTACGAGACGGAATATTTTGTCGCTGAGGACAAATAAAATGTTTAAACCGGAAGTGATGTATTGCAGGTATGACGCCGCTTTCGGTGTAAAATTAAAATGTTCAAACCGGGGGTGACGTATCTCAGGTATGACGTCATCTCGTATTGTGACTGTCAGTGACAGTAAAACTCTACAACAGCGTGTTGCACAAAATCGCAATGTCGACGCAAGTTAACGACGAATCGGTTAAAATGATTTTTTGTAAAAAAAATTGTATCAAATAAATAACCTAAATAACAGTACCGTCGTGGAACGTTATCGTGGCATTAATCTAGCATTAACACAGCATTAACAAAATATGTCATTAGGATCCCCCTCCTGATATGGTAAAAGATTTGCCGGTAAATTATGTTAGTTACTAGTTTTATAGGTTGCGTTAACGATTATCATGTCGGTAAATTACCGATTAAATGGCACGGCGAATTAATTGATGGTTAGTTAATCACGGTTAGGAAGGATATTTTACCAGTGGCAAAATTATCCAATTTGGATCTGGAAGATATAGACGAAGCGAAAAGACTTCCGCTGTTACCTCTCAAAGCTCCGTGAGAAGCTTCCGCTTCGAATGGACTCGCTAAATAATTCATACTAATTTTAATATCGCACGTTGGTTCTAGTATGAAATGTAGGGCACCCACTGCCACTTGTAAGCCGTGACACGTGTAAGCCATCGGAATTATGCACACTGCCATATCGTGCTGTATTGATTTTCCAATCGATCAACTTGGATGGGAGTGCCCGAGTAAAGAAAATTATTCGAAGTTTTCATGAATATTCAAACTACGAAATTTACTAGCAGGTTGCTATAGCGCGGGAGCTATGTAACCTGTGGAATTTGAAAACCGGAAATTGAGATTCCTTGAAATTTACCGCAAATATGTCACTTTCGGTTTAAAATTCTAATTTTTCGACCGGAAGTGATGTCATACCAGAAATAGGTTATTTCCGGTTTGAACATCTTATTTTTTCACAGGAAGTGACATGTTTCTTGTGTGACGTCATTATAGATTGAAGAATGGGATTTCCGGACCGGAAATTAAGTATTTCCGGTCGAACAATGAGGTTTTCGGACAGAATGTCACGAATTTCCGGTATGACGTCATTACCGGTTGAAAAATAATTTTTTTGCAGCAGGAAGGACGCAAGGCACGTCGATTTTTTTTGCGCACAAGTATTGTGGCAAAAAACCAGGGCCTCGGTGGCACCCAGGAGAACCCCCTGAATTTTTGAAAATTGGGATAAACCAACACATATTTCAAAAATATATATAAGATTAGACATTCAAATTTCGAATAGAATATCAAAATTTAATTCAATGCCATTAAAATAATGTCCACCTATGTCAAGATTCAACGTTTTATCGGTACATTGAACCCAAAAGAAAAAAAGTGTCAAGTAAAGGCGCTGAGGTTGGACGCGTCACCATTGATTTTTCACACGGAAAAATCCAGCGCGAAATGTGAAGATCGAATACAACAATTTTTGTCAGGCGGGTATTATAAACGGACACTCAATAGGTGCATGTTAAATTTACTATTGCTCCAATGCACCGTTCAGTATTTATGGAATAGTATATTATGATATAGAATATTAATGTGACAGGGAAACTGATCGTTATCATTGCCTTTGACAACGTCTGTCGGTGTGACATCGACTCTGGAAATAGTAGACACAAAGGATATTACCACGTGTCTATCGTCAACGTCACGCTACTCAGCACACAAGGGCATCGTGAACCTTTTTTATATTTTAGCAGACCGTACAGCTGATGATGTTTCAGTCACGCATAGCGTAACGTGTTGTGCACCTCTTCAGAAAGGTATCCACATGCGCTGCGCGAAAATTCGTTTCAGTCTTGAACTGACCATTACCGTCGTAGCTTCAAGTTTTCCGTTAGCAGTCATAGTAAAGCCATGAAGATAATTAAGTGTTTGATTCTCGCTTTGATTCTCCAAGTGAGGATCTACCAAGCTGAAATTGTCATACCAACTTCGAATCCGGACGAGTCAACCTCCAGGCTTGCCGAAATCGTGGTAAGTTTTTTTTCGGCATTAGCCATATAAAGAAGATTGGAGATTGCGGTTCCACTACGCACTAGCGATATTTCCATTGTGGCTAACATATCGATCCTGATGTCATTTCTAAATGGTATTTTCCTACTTTTATTGAACATTTTTGAGCATCGTCACACAACAATCTCGAAACTTAAAAAAAAGATTAAAACAAACCTTTCTCCATCAACAAATGAAAAGAAATTTGGATATGTCCAAGCTGTCATAATATAAGTGCGACATTCATTTTAAAGCATTTGCCGAAGAGACTTTGAATATACAACACATCACTGTTTTCCAGTGACGATGAAATATAACATTATCGGTCACCTTCGAATAATTAGGTATATCCGTCGTAAATCCAGTTTAGGGTAAAAGTGGTGAATATGGCCCACCTCCATTAACACGTAAATCAATGATACATGGACCGGGCCATATTCCCCACTTTTACCCTATGAGACGTTTCGCATTCTTCACCCTTACTAACAGAAAAAAAATAAAAACCGAACACAAAGAGTGACAATAATTCAATTGGTTCGCAGGTAAAAGTTGTGAAATCTTGCTACAGAGACCAGATTAATACGGTGGGTCTCGCTGGAAATTTGCCTGATACTCTGGCAAGAACACTGTCGGTACAGACTTACTTCCTACAATTTTGATGGATGATACTACTCAAACATTCAAAAGGACGTGTGTGGTTTTTCTGCCCGATAAATTTCGGCAGAAACTGAAGGTCTTCATAATAGGAGCCACATCTACCAAACACCTCTTGGCCATCATCGAATTAATCATGAATACTTTAATTTGGCGGAATCATATGGCCTCATTTTTTATACTCGATCAGTCACTCGGATGTACCAATGTTGGCAATTTCTTATACATATCCTGGCAATTCAACGTACTTAATGCAAAAGTGATATGCTGCGACACTACACTTGGAAGGAGTATTTTCAATTACAATCCTTTTACGAGTCAGGCACCAGTTCCCTGGCGGAAGGTGCTCGTTCTCAGAGCAATAAAAAATAATCATCCCTTCACTATCTTCATTCGGGAGGATCTGGAAAATGAGTCAATATGCCTAAACTTAGATTTCGTTAAAACGAGGAATCTCGGAGGCCACGAGATCTACGTAGACGGAAAAGCCAACGTCCTTGCATATCGTTCGAAGACGTTTCCAGCATTAAGTCAATTGACAGCTGCAAGGGAAAGAACTTTGTACATGCTCTGTCGCACCCTGAATGCTACTCCGAAATTCTCGGGTCGCACTCCCGACATAAATTATTGGCCCAACGGTGAAGAAATTACCACAATTTACTCTTGGAACGCCACTCAAACAACTTATCCACATCAACAGTTTGGATTAGTTATTATATCCAAGTACAGAGGACACAAGACACAGCTGGAAAAAATTCTTTATGTCATCGATAGAAATTCGCGAATCGGCATGGGTATCGTTTATTTGGTCACGCTGATTTTCTTAAAGTTTTTCGTGCATCAGGCTCTCGGGCCGTCATTGCTCAATCTTATTCGTATGACATGTAACACAGGTATGGCACATTTGTCCGACAACAATGCACCGAGATTGTATTTAACCGGTCTCCTATTTTTCGTTGTAACAATACAGGGTATTTATCAGGGCAACCTGGCGTCACTGTTGACGAATAAAATTCCAGTTCGAAATGTTAATTCGTTTGAGGACCTTGTGGATATGGGTTATAAGGTTTATGGTCTCAAAAGTGTCGAAAGCTTTCTCCAGCACTCCGAACTTAAGGAACGTTTTACACCGATTAACTCCTTCACCGACTGTGCTGAGTATGCGGTGAACGATTCATCGGTTGCTTGTTTAGATTTTGCGCAAGGTGTCATATTGGACTATGCGCGATACTACGATTTGCACTTGAGTAAGGAATTCGTTGCACAAATTCATGCTGGTTTTTTAATCCAACCGGCTTGGTATCTCGAAGAACAAATGAGTACGATACTTGGAACGATGATGGAGACTGACATTTTTGAGACCTGGAAAGGGAAATGTAATCCAATAAAGCTGGAAGATTTTCAATTTGATCGGGACGTCCTGGCTAATACAGACTACAAAGCTATTGAATTTTTCGAGCTACGTTTCGCATTTATAGTTCTTGGCATCGGACTACTGTGTGCTACAATTACTTTCATTGCGGAAGTAGCAATTTACTGATACCAACTATACTATAACCGTATTGTATACTGGATATGACTGCGAAAGCTGTGCGCGCGGTTAGTTTAGGTGTGCCGAGCGTACACGACAAAGCACGGGATTCGATTGCAACGTCTTCTTTAAGAGACACTTTAAAAAAATGTTACACATTGTAAATTTCTCTGTGAAGTTCAATGCCAATGATATTGTTTTAAAGTGGTATTCGCACGAAACATGTTGAAAATTTGAACTTGCTGACATTTGATCGTATTGCAATATCTGCGAACCTGAGCGTGTCCACAATGTTGAATAAGCAATATATCGATGAATTTTGTATTTGTAAACTATTGTAAGAAATTATTTTTAATAAAAAAATGCGGACTATCGACATTAAAAAAAATTTCACACATGAATCTGCACTGATATCTTTATGTAAGAATTTGCTTTCAACCGGAAACAGTCATCGTTTCTGTCAACGCACCCAGGTCACCAGAGGCGACAACAGAGAACGCATGAACTTCAGTAAAATCGTGGACTAACGGAGTTTCTACTGCACCGACTACTTTGATCGACATTCTCAGCCGTTGGATTATGGACTGTGCTCATGGAGCACAGTCAACCTATATTTATGAGCACGTAAATTTGTATTTTTATATAATTTTTTAATCATTTACGTGATTTTTCATTGATCTCTTCGTTCGTAATAAATCAGTTTCAACATCAACTGGTACGACATCAAACTTCACACTCGGTGAAAAAACGTATTTTCCTCCCTTGTAGCATAATATACTATTTCAGGCCGGTATTATGAACGGATATTCAATGGGTGCACGTAAAATTTACAACTGCTCCAATTGCGATAGTCGTCCAGGTACGGCCGAGGCGAATTGGGTTTAGATGTTAATTAATAAATGAAGTCCGAATAAATAACGTTAACTTTATTTAAATGAGACGTGAGTGAAGGAGAGTGAACGTCTTACAGACTCGGGACTCTGAGATGAACTAAATAAAGGACCTGACGGAAGCAGGGCCCTCGCCTATTGCTGCGCGTGATAAGACGGCCGCTGCTCGCGCGCGGCTGGACCGCTACCGTGAGAGCAAGAACGTTCGCACGGAAGGTGCTGACGGTGCAAAGATTAGCGAGAGTCCAGATAAAATGTTTAACCTTGAGTTTCCTGCGCTAAAGTGCTAACTCGAAATATGGGACCGTCACACAATGCACCGTCCGCTATTTGTACAAAAGTATATTATGATATAGAATATTCGTGTATAAAGTATATATATAATAGTATATTATGCCACAAGGGAGGAAAGCGCGTTTTTTCACCGAGTGTGAAGTTTGATGCCCGAGCGTAGCAAGGGCAGAAATTCACACGAGGTGAAAATGCACTTCCTCCCTTGTGGCATACGATTTTTTTTTTCGATTTCGTTAAAATAATCACATTTCTTGCGTCGCAAAATCGTCATCTTCGCCAATGACCATTTTTGCCCCGGGAGTAATAGAGCTTCCAGCGGGAATAAAGAGCCCTATCACTCCCTAGGGAGTAATGAAATTGTACCACGCATGCGCACATGTTAATAATGATCATCGGTCAATAATAGCTTATTTTCCACCCGTATTGCACGCAAGGAATGTGGTTAGTTTAGCGCAGTCGGGAAAAAAGTATATTATGATATAGAATATTCGTGTATAAAGTATATAATAGTACATTACTCCACGAGGGCGAAAAACGTTTTTCTAACGAGTGTGAGTTTGCTGTAATCACACGAGTTAGAAAAAGTGTTTCGCACGAGGGATGTACGAAATTTTTCATCACAAGGTGCGAAAATGGCGGTTTTACGCACGCGAAGCGTTTACGCACGCGAAGCGGGCGGAAAAGTGGCCATTTCCACACCGAGTGATGAAAAAGTATATTATAATACAGAATATTAATGTGACAGAGAAACTGATCGTTATCATTGCCTTTGATAACGCCCGTCGGTGTTACATCGACCCACGAGATAGTAGACACAAAGGATATTACCACGTGTCTATCCTCAACGTCACGCTACTCAGTACACGAGGGCATCGTGAACCTTTTTTATAGTTTAGCCGAGCCTAGAGCTGACGATGTTTCAGTCACGCTTAGCGTGTCATGGGACTTTGCGGAAAGGTGTTCACATGCGTTGCACGAAAATTCGATTCAGTCTTGAATTGACCGTTGCCTTCGTAGCTTCAAGTTTTCTGTCAGCAGTCATAGTAAAGTCATGCAGATAGTTAAGTTTTTAATTCTCGCTTTGATTCTCCGGGCGAGCATCAACCAAGCTGAAATTGTGTTTTCAACTTCAAGTACGGACAAAACAACCTCCTGCCTTGTCGAAGCCGTGGTAAGTTTTTTCGGCAGTAGCCACATAAAAGGCACTGGAGATAACGGTTCCATAACGCACTAGCGACATTTCCATTGTGTGTCACACACCGATTCTGACGTCCTTCCTAAATGGTATTTTCCGACTATTTTGATTGAACATGTGGAGTATCGTGACACATAAATCTCTAAACTTTTATTCATTAAAACAAAGCTTTCTCTATAAGCGACTGAAAAAAGCTTTAGATATGTTCAAGTTCTCATAACATGAGTATGTCATCAATTTTAAACCGATTGCTGAAAAGACTTTCAACATACAACACGTCACCGTTTGCCGGAAACGATGAAACATAAAGTTGTTAGTTACCGTCGAGTAACTGGATTCTTTCGAGTATATCAAATTTATGAGTCTATTCGCATTCTACATACTTTTACCAACATAAAAAATTAGAACAGAACAAAAAGTGACAACAATTCAATTGGTTTGCAGGTACAAATTGTGACAACTTGCTACGGAGACCAGATTAAGGCGGTGGGTCTCGCTGGAAAATTACCGGATACTCTCTCAACAACACTGTCGGTCAAGAACTTAATTCCTGTTACTTTGATGGGTGATACTGGTCATATGCCTACGAAAATGATCTTTGTGAGCAATGATGTTCGATACAAACTGCGAGTCTTCATAGTAGGCGCCTCTTCTGACCACCAACTTTTTGACATCATACAAGAGCTCATCATGAATTCAATTTGGTGGAATCATATAGCTTCTTTTTTAATACTCGATCAGTCACCTAAATGTGATCAGGTCATGAGATTCTTATTAATACCCTGGCAATTCGAATTACTTTATGCAAAAGTGATTTGCTGCCACTCTAAATATGGAGACTATATGTTTACTTACAATCCTTTTTCGAGTCATGCACCAGTTGAATGGCAGCAGTTGCATGGTTATATATCATTAACTAAACAAGATTTCACTTTGTTCCGTCGAAAGTATCAGGGAAATGAGTCAATCTGTGTAAACCTAGATTTTGTCAGAACGAAGGATCTCGGAGGATACGAGATCCGCATACACGGACCAGCCAAAACTCTTAAGTATCATGACAAGAAATGGCCGGAATTAAGTCAAACGATGGGTGTAAAGGCAAGAACTTTGCATCTTGTCTTTCGTGCCCTGAATGTTACTCCGAAATTCATCGATTTCAATATACGTGATTCAGACATGAGCATACAGTACTCTCAGGAAACCAATCATACAACTTATCCATACAAGCAATTTGGATTTGTTATTGTAACCAAGTACAGGGGACACAAGTCACAGCTGGAAAAAGTTCTTTACGTCATTGATTTGGATTCACGAATCGGGATGGGTCTCGTTTACTTGATCACTTTTGTTTTCTTCAAGTTTTTCGTACATCAGGCTCTCGGACCAGCATTACTCAATCTTGTTCGAATAACGTGCAACACGGGGTTTACAAATTTGCCCGACAACACCGCAACGAGAATGTATCTAATCGGTCTACTATTCTTTGTTGTGACATTGCAGGGAATTTATCAGGGTAACTTGGCATCATTGCTGACTCATAAAATTCCTGTTCAAAATGTTAATACGTTTAAGGACGTTGTGGATTTGGATTATAAGATTTATAGTTCCGAAGCGCACAAAGATTTTTTCGGGGACTACGAGCTTCGCAAACGTTACATACAGATTAAGAACTTCACCGAATGTGTTGAACGTGTGTTGACTGAGTCATCGGCCGCTTGTGTGGACATTGGGCACGGTTACACATTAGACGCAGCGCGACGGTACGATTTGCACTTGAGTAAGGAATTCGTCAAGCAATCACTGACCGGTTTCTTTATCCGACCGTCTTGGTTTCTCGCAGAACAAATGAATATAATACTCGGAAGGATTACGGAGGGTGATCTTTATGAGACGTGGGAAGCTAAATGTAATCCAACAAAACTGGATGATTATCAGTACGATAAGGAGGTCAGGAACAATGCGGACTTCAAAATCATTGAATTAGTCGAGATAAATTTCGCTTTTGCAATCCTTGGGATCGGACTACTGTGCGCGACAGTTACTTTCATTTTTGAAGTAGCAATTTACCGATACCAGCAACACGTCAATAGTACTGTAATCATATTGCATTCTAGACATGACCGCGATGGGAGTGCGCGCAGTTCGTTTGGGTGTGCCGATCGTACTAGCGAAAACACGCACGCCCCTGTAACACAACCATCGCCGACCAATCAGAGCACGAATGAATTAGCTTCGTGATTATCTCGAACATTCGAGATTCGATTGTAATGTCGTCTTTGAGATAGGAGAATAACAAATCTACATTCGTGAATTCAATGCCAATGATATCGAATGTTTTATAGCGGTATTCTCACTAAATGTATTGAAAATTTCAATTTGTTTACATTTGACCTCATCGTAATACCGCCGAACCTGAGAGCGCCGACAATGTTGAATAAGCAATATCCCTGATGGACAAGCGGCACAAAAAGTAGCAGTTTTCGCAATAATTGCGACATGTGCCGCACATGTCGCCAATATTGCGCCAATATTGCTACTTTTCGTGACGATTGTCTATCAGGGATGTCGATGAATTTTTATTTGTAAACCAATTGTAAACTATTGTAAGAAATTATTTGTAATAAAAAAATGCTGACTATTGACATTAAAAGGAATTTCACACATGAATCTGTACTGATATTTTTATGTAAGAATTTGCTTTTAACCGGAAACTGGCATCGTTTCTGTCAACGCACCTCGGTCACCAGTGGCAACACGGAGAACTCGTGAACTTCAGTAAAATCGTGCACCAACGGAGTTTCTACTCCACCGACCACTTCCATCGACGTTCTCAGCCCTTGGATTATGGATTGTGCTCATGGAGCACAGTCAATCGATATTTATAAACGCGTAAATTTGTATTTTTAGATAATTTTTTATCATTCATGCGACATTGATTTTTCATTGATCTTTTCATTTGTAATGCAATCAGTTACAACACGAACTGGTATGGCATATCGGAAAGCGCAAAGAGGCTCGTCATTGTCATTACGATGCGGAGCTCCGAACCGTACCGTCTCACAGCCGGCAAGATATACTTGTCGATGGAAAATTTCGCAACGGTAACTCAGGCATCATTGAAACTTAAAGGAAATATTAAGCGACATAAAGGAAAACCTCATTCGTATATTTCATTTACGATAAGGCACTGAAAACGTCGATGTCATACTTTACTGTACTGC
>JAPYZD010009627.1:0-11108 GCA_030522725.1 Ichneumoninae sp. B BG-2022a
GCGTCCGAAGATCGGTACATTTGGGCTCTCTTGATACTTTCTTCCGTAATTAAAAAAATATTTATCCTTTTATAATTAACCGGTGACTTTTGGAAACTATACACTATCAGCTTGATATTGCTTTCGGTTATTTCAAGAAAAAAAATGTTCTTGATAAATTAATAACTGCTGGAATCTTAGGCTACTCTTAACCGTCCGATCATTGGTACCTTTACCTTAGGAGAGTCGTCTTGTTTTTCGGAAAAGGCGACGAAAGGCGAACGGTTTCTATGGGACAAGGTAGGCGGAAGGGTTGTCGAAGGTTCGAGCACCGTCGGTGAGTGCGCGACAGACATAGTTCGCGAGATTCGGAGTTACACAATATACAGAGTAGATAGGTATAGGAGACCGGGCACAATGCTACGACACAATGGTATACGAGTTACAGGTTCTCGCGCGACGGCCATTAGCAGCGGCCATTGTGTCCGACGAAGACAATGCTCGCGGACATCGCTTGCACTAATAACCCAAAACCAATATGCCGTAAACTGTGTGCTGACGGTCGGAACACCTCGAGGATGAGCCACGATTGTGGTACATCGCGGGTCGTCGACATTCCCTTGCCGACGCGCGGCTGCGGAGCCCGACATTGCAGTGGGGTGAACAATGGATGCGTCCCGCAAGAAAATCGGTATTAATCGGAAATTTAGTCACGGTGACTGGAATCTATCGAGTCTTGGAGCTCGCTGAAAGCAGCTACGGATAGCCATTCAACCGGTTGATATAGAATATCGGTTCTTATTCTGTGAATAGAAAAGTTTGTATGTCTACCTGCGCTGGAGCGCTCGAAAGGGAAGAACTAATTGTTGGGGAAACCGGGGCAAAATGGGGAAGCGGGGCAAAACGGGGAAGGCGAACGCGATAGGGGAAACCGGGGACAAAAGTAACAAAAATCCTTTTTTTTTTTACCAACAAACCCGAGAGTCTAACGCTTTGGCATCCAATGGTGTACCATTAGCCTAGTCTTCGGTATTTAATTAAAAAATTTCAAGCAGAAAGTAGGACGGAATTGCGAACACCGCCCCTTTAAACACAAACAAAATTCGGTAATAATTTGGGCCGCGGTGGGGTCATTTGTAACATCCTCCTGTACCAATGAAATCCTTCGCCGACCGCTATTAAGAAATAGAACCGGGCTGCATTATCACAGAAAAATTTTTATTTAAATTTCAAAAATTAAAAAATGTATTAGCCGTTTAAGCTGTTTTTACCCGGCTAAGACACTTTAGTCGGCCTAACTATACAAACCTACTATAAATGTTATAGTCTGCAATTGGTTGGTTATAAATTATAAGTGTATAAATTATCGTTGATTGCTTAGAATGTTAGAATAAAATAAATAAAATATATTGGTATTGGTATTGGCATTGATAGATATTAATTATTGCTGGTACAATTGACCCGGATCGAATGTTACAATCGAGCCCCACACATGATTATTAGCAAAGTTATTGTGGCATCGGTTAATAACAATCGGAAACGGATCGTCTCAACGATTAAAATGTTCTGCAAAAATGTACCTTTCAATTCCTTGTGCTCGTTTGCACTAATATTTAGTATTGTGTTGCCTAGCTGACGCAATCCGAACAGCCGAAAAATCACTTCTACACTCGCGAATTACATTTGGTTTCGGCGAATTTGTATTTTTGAAAACTCAGCTATGAGGTGATTGCATGGCCATAAGGTGATGTCTATAATGTTGCTCACTTCTTATCCGACGCGTCCGATAATGCGCAGCCGTTTGTTACGATTGACCCGTGTTAGTTTTGCCCCCGGTCTCGCCTACCGATACGGGACAAAATGGGGTACCCCGAAATTATCGCTGTCAGGACTGTCTAGCTGTCAGGAATTTTTGTATCTTGCTGCTGACAAAAGTTGTCGTGAGTCAAATCGAAGGGTACCCCATTTTGCCCCAGATGATTTTTTTTAAAAACATTCTTCTAAAACGGGTGCCAATACAATTTTTGTTTGACATGCAATGGATCTATGGCATCAGTATCGTTGTAGCAGTATTTACTTCTTAGCTTCCCCATTTTGCCACGGTCCCCCTACCTTCAGTTTCGAAGAGAAATAAAACAGATGGAGGATTCGATAAGGAAATTCAATTAAATCTAATGGTGGCGAATAAATGAAGGAACCTCATCCTCGCAACTTCAGCTCGTAATAGAGTCTAGTTTTTGTTTGAGAAACCGTGGAAAATCCGGAAATATTCGGGAGTTTTAAATGCGTCAGGGAAAGCAGATAAAGTTCCGGGTACTTTTATCATCCGATTCAGATTCTCTTCATTCTCGTTTTGAGACGATTGGTCTGGCTCATTGCAGAAATCTTCGGCGATTTTTTTCACGCCCAAATGCAGATATCAATAGAGTATCGAGCTTTAAATATTCTGCAAATATATTGCTATATATTCGCAGATTTTTCGAAAAAAACTTGTAATCCATAGAGAGTTGCCTTTGAGCAATGAGGAAGTACAAGGATAGTGGAGCGTTATGGATGCCGACGGGCTAAGTCTACGGTCCGTTAACTCGAAGCTGAAAGGGCGAGTGAGATGGTACACACAAACTATGCCGCCCCGTGGAACCAGCAAACTCATGCACATCCTGTCTGTAATAAAGGAGCATTGACGACGGCGACGGGGAAGATCGTCGCCTTGTGCGGTTAAGGCATAACGGAACCCCCGCCGGTACGCAGGACAACGAGGAATTCGCTTTTACCCTTCCAACGAGAGTCGCTTCGTTGCGTGAAAGCCACCGACCTCACACTTAGAATACCTGCGAAAGTGATCATCAATTTAACGCCCTTCAGGGTGGTAACAACTTTGATCGCTATATGCAATATTTCATCGTAAAACAGGTATCGGGGTGGTAGAACATCCTAAAAATATCCGTCGAAGTTGGACCTCGCATATCGAATAGCAATTGAATCCTTATGAAACGTTGGTAGATTCTCTGATCTTAGAATATGTCCAATCTTCGTTGATATTACATCCTCGTTAAATCATCGCTCTTAAGTTGTCCATGACGGACCTAACGCTTCGATCGCGAGGCCATTAAAATATCATGTGGATTAAAAACGGACGAAAAGAACCTCGATGTCCGATCGTCGTAGAACTACGACCTCGCTGATAAAATATAGTCTACAAGTGGTGAACATGGTCAACCCCGATTACGGCACGTAAATCAATGGTGTATACGGACCGGGTCATATTCACCACATTTACGCTAGTTTCGTGTTTATCGCAATCAATGTACGCGATTTTCGGCGTCATGGACTGGGAATGTGTGAGTACCGAACGCCTTCCCGCACGAGGTCTGTCAGCTCACACGTCCACCGCTCGTTTTTGTTCTTACTCGTCTCATCCGTCCGTTCAATTTCCAATTTGCCACCGCTACTTGAACTACGACCTTGCTGATAAAATATAGGCTAAAAGTGGTGAATATGGTCCACCGACCTCACACTTAGAATACCTGCGAACTCGATCATCAATTTAACGCCCTTCAGGGTCGTAACAACTTTGATCGCTATATGCAATATTTCATCGTAAAACAGGTATCGGGATGGTAGAACATCCTAAAAATATCCGTCGAAGTTGGACCTCGCATATCGAATAGCAATTGAATCCTTATGAAACGTTGGTAGATTCTCTGATCTTACAATATGTCCAATCTTCGTTGATATTGCGTCCTCGGTAAATCATCACTCTTAAGTTGTCCACGACGACCCAACCCTTCGATCGCGAAGGCCATTAAAATATAATGTGGATTAATTAAAATCGGACGAAAACAACCTCGACGTCCGATCGTCGTAGAACTACGACCTCGCTGATACAATATAGGCTAAAAGGGGTTAATATGGTCCACTGACCACACACTTAGTATACCCGCGAAATTGATCATCAATTTAACGTCCTTCAGGGTGGTAACAACTTTGATCGCTATATGCAATATTTCATCGTAAAACAGGTATCGGGATGGTAGAACATCCTAAAAATATCCGCCGAAGTTGGACCTCGCATATCGAACAGCAATTGAATCCTTATGAAACGTCGGTAGATTCTCTGATCTTAGAATATGTCCAATCTTCGTTGATATTGCGTCCTCGGTAAATCATCACTCTTAAGTTGTCCATGACGGACCTAACCCTTCGATCGCGAGGCCATTAAAATATAATGTGGATTAAAAACGGACGAAAACAACCTCGACGTCCGATCGTCGTCATCGACTCTCGAGGCATGTCTCGCATGCCCGTAGATGCCGCAAGTACTCGAGTACTTCGCTCGCTGTTCCTCGTCTCTTCTCTTCCTGTCCTTTCTCTCATTCCTCGTCGTTGGAACGCGCGGCGTGGCGCGCAAGTTCTCCCAGAGCGATCGTAAGGACCTCTATCTATGATCCCAGGCGCGTTTCGCCGGTCATAAAACGGACTGCAACGGGCAGGAATATAACCCATTGCCTGGATAGCACCTACGTAACGATTCCAGCACTTTCTTGCATTCCAACGTTTCCCACCTCAACTTCGCTGATGCCCGGCTCCTCCGTCTCGTCTCCTCTTTTCTTCCCTTCCGTGGCCCCGAGGTTGCCCTCGCCTTCTCTCTTAACCTGCCAATAATTTCTTGGCAATGGCGAAGAAGCGGCTTTCCTCGATACGTCGAACGAACCGCCTCATAGTCGTAGGACTTTACGAGTATGCGTACTCTTCCTCGTCTGTACGCCGACTTCCACTCTTCCATCGAGAGGAGAACCTGTCTCACCACGCCGTCACCGATCGACTTCGACTCTCAAAACTATATCTATATAAATCGAAACGAGCGTGGAAGCTAAAAATAAGTACCGCGAGTGGTTTACGCCCATAGGTCTTCGCGGCTTGATCTATTTCTCTCTCTGCTGGGTGAGACCATGAGACTTTGAGGCGATGTTCCCAACGGAATTCTTAACGATTCGTCGATACGTCCGCAATTTTCTGAAATGTTTCGTAGGCTATGTACGGAATTCTTCGATAGTTCACTGGACAGGACCACGGACATTGCACTGTAATGCGTTCATTTATCGGTCGTAAGGAAAAACCGCTACGAAAAATTAGCATCTAGCAGGATTAAGGTAGGATAACAGAAACAAAATAAATCATCTTGTGCATAACAGAAACAAAATAAATCATCTTGTGCATAACAGAAACAAAATAAAGTACAGTAGAACCCCGTTTATCTGAGGTAATGTGGGGGAGTGTACGTCGGATAACATACTCAATTCAATCTTGTACTACTATTATATATTTTAAAAATAGCACACTTCATATAAACATTAACTTTATTAGTTAATTTACGACTTGTTTTCTTTTTTGAGACATCACCATGTTCTACCATTGACACCATTTTATACGCGTTTTCCGTATTATCCGAGCCTCCACCTCCGTTAACGCGGATGGCTCGGATGAGTTGTGTGCATCGGATAACACGGATAATATACTCAATTCAATCTTGTACTACTATTATATATTTGAAAAGTAGCACACTTCATATAAACATTAACTTTATTATTTAATTTACGACGTGTTTTCTTTTTTCAGACATCACGATGTTCTACCATTGACCCCTTTTTATACGAGTTTTTCGTATTATCCAAGACTACACCTCGGTTAACGCGAATGGCTCGGATGAGTTGGGTGCATCGGATAACGCGGATAACATACTCAATTCAATCTTGTACCGCTATTATATATTTCAAAAATAGCACACTTCATATAAACATTAACTTTATTAGTTAATTTACGACTTGTTTCCTTCTTTGAGACATCACGATGTTCTACCATTGACTCCATTTTATACGAGTTTTCCGTATTATCCGAGCCTACACCTCGGTTAACGCGTTGGGTGCGTTGGATAACGCGAAGGCTCGGATAATCAAAGGTCGGATAAGCGCGGTTCTACTGTAAGGTATTATTGGTTATAAGGTGTTGGTAAGAAGCTTCGGAATTCCGTCAGTGGACAGATTGCCTTTGTAATTTTTTTGCTTACCGGTATGTCAACCAACATCGAAGTAGAAGCGTCAACGCAGGGACCAAAGCCACCTTAAACATGTCTCGTCATTCCACTCATTAGGGTATCTCAAAGACGGACCTTACCGATTTCGCATGCGAAAGACTTGCACAGCAAATGGATCTCCTGCCTGGGTAAATCCCGCAATCCGTGCGGCTTCGAGTACACTGCGTCGTTTGGCAAGCAAAGCTGAATCTGCAGCATACGGTGCAAGGGTAGCGTTCTCGGAGGAACGGTATTTGTCCTATTCGCACCCTCAAAGCGTCAAGAGTATTAATACATCGGTAGTTGGCTACTTGGGCATCGGCCATGACCCGTGTATTTAATACGTTCAGAGGTCGCTTTGGGAATCGGGCATTTCGACTCAGAGACCATTGCAAGCCTGTGGTAGGTGGGGGGGGGGGGGGGGGGGGGGGGGTAATTAACAATTAAGCAAGATCTGTCAAACGGGCCGCAAATTCCTGGATACTAGATGATCCAATCTGGGATTAAGCTGAGACTGGAACAGAGAATTCTCGTGTTTTCTCTGGCGAAGAGGATTACCTCTGCGAGCTCGTCAGTCCTTGATGATAACGACTGTGTGGGCGCGATTAATCAGGTACATCGACCGCTTATTACCGTGGAATCGGTAAGCCGAATCAAGAATATTACGTATTAGCTTTGCGTTGTGTGCCAATGGTGAAGGATACGTTCAACTTTGACCGTACGGTCATTCTTAAGTACAAGCGAGAGGTGTCAAGAGTGAGAAAAAGCAATAGCGGCAATACCACAGCCCTAAGAGAAGGAACGCAAAATGGCTCTTCGGTCGAGCCGAGTGCGAGAGAGCCCGGAGTGAAACGGTACGGTGTGAGAACCGAGGCTCGTGGTGATTTCCATAGTTATTTGAGATAGCCTTGGCAGAGAGGAGAGCCCCAAGTATCGTGTGCGCCAAGGGAACCGAGCGCAAGACCGCGCGAGACGTTTCGCGCTCTTTCGACCGGCTGCATATCCCCTATCATTTCGCGTCTCGCGCCCGAGACTGTTTTCTTCGTGTCTCGCGTGCATAACCCCCTCTCCCCTCCCTCCTCTCCCCCCACCCCGCTCTTTAATATTCGCGAACGGATATTAACGGAAGGAGCCCTTTCACCTCGCGAGCGCGACACGCCGTCTCCCTTGGAAACTCCGCAACGAGCATCCATCAATATCGTAATTATAGCACTGAATACATTGAAACCCATGGTTAACCAGCCTGTTTGCATGCTTGCGAATGCGATAGGATTGTATGCATCGGGTGAAAGAAAACATTTTTCATGGCGAAACTGCTTGATATTCTTTTCAAGTGCTGTAGTTTTTAGGAACATGCACATGTGTCCATATTTAATTTTTTTTAAAATTTATTTTTATTAATAATTGATAAAATTTTCGTACCATGTCTTCCACAAATGCTTGAACGGATGATCTGAAAAAGCGCGATTATCGGGAAACAGAATATACCGATAAAAAGATTTGGTAATATCAACTAAGCTGCGGTTGCCGGTGGCGAAGGAAATATTTGGATCGATTGAAAGAAATGTTCAATCGATTGGAAGAATGTTTAGTCGTGTGACCGAATATTTAGTTGAATTGACTGTTCTGTTATTGATTGTAAAAAACATTTTGTTCAATCGACCAAACATTTCGTTCGCCACCCGCAACCGCAGCTTAGTTAAT
Source organism: Ichneumoninae sp. B BG-2022a (assembly GCA_030522725.1). Taxonomy (NCBI): domain Eukaryota; kingdom Metazoa; phylum Arthropoda; class Insecta; order Hymenoptera; family Ichneumonidae; species Ichneumoninae sp. B BG-2022a. The sequence goes on from JAPYZD010009627.1 coordinate 7,757, forward strand.
ATTACCAGACCTTTTTATCGGTGTAGGCATTTATGAAGGGCAATGAACATAAAAAAAATAGATAGATAGATATATTTGTTTATTTCGTGTTCTAGGGCCTAAGTCCCTAAGAACACCGTGCCACCAACCAAAAACCAGCATAAATTAAAACTGAAAATAACATAAGGTAATGCAAAAACAATAATAAAAAATATTACAACAAAACTAATGAGATAATAATAAAATCCAAAAGAATATAAATAATAAGAATATAGAATATAATAATAGAATAGCATAATCCGTAAAGAATGTAAACCAAAAAAATTGCGAAAAATAATTACAAAGCCGCCAAAATACACGTTTAAAAAAAATTGGATTTGCGCATAGAATATGTTTCCACGAAGCATCCCGAGGTTTCGCAGATAGGAATAAATTTTCCGCTGAAGTTTGCCGGCAGTGAATGAATATGGGAGAGAGATTGAAGTGTTCTGTCCGCGTGGCACCTCCGCGTTTGATGGAACCGGGACTATCGGTTGTTTGGCTTTTCAGCCCGAGAGTTTGGCGGCCCGGAAGGGTTGCCGAGGGACGAAAGGCTCTCTCTCGCCAATTTGTGACCCTGAGTATTTTCCAGTGAAGCCTGTACTTGACGTAATCGCGCGTGCTGGCAGGCTCGAAGCAGCACTGATGTGTTTTAAAGGGCCAGTTAGCGCCGAATTCGCTTCGTCCGGCGGATCACTTTGTGCCGGGGATATACACCCGAGGACGTGAAAATAACGTTGCGAAGAGTGCGGGATTGGCCCGGGCAACCGCTGCCAGGCAACCGAAAAACCCTCTGTCGAGACCGCATCAACGTTTTCGCTTTACGTATATAAGCATATGATAATAATGTTGCCTTTCTCCGGTGTAGCGTTGGGTTACTCCCATTGCCCGGGAGGTACGTAGGGATTGCGGGTTTCTACCAGGATGTCCGTTCAAGTGCTGTATTTTGTCGAGGCTCCGGAGAATCAACCTCGCCCTGCCCCTGATCGTTATTATTGATCGTACGATCGCATCATCTCATCCCTCCCTCCCACCCTCGGCTACCCAACCGCGTGCTTCAGCGATAAAAGAATATTCCTCAAACACGGCAGAAGTCATTTTTGTTAGCCGACCGACGAGATTCATCCTATCCTGGCAGAAGCACCGGCTAAGTAACCTTGCGCAAAAACCTCGCTATAATAAAATTAGGTGGAAGTAAATAGGTATCGAATTATACCCAAGGTATGCATGGAGCACGCACGGGCTAGGGAATATTGCTATGGGACTTCTCGGCCGCATGAGGCATCGGTGAGGCACGAACTTATGACGGTAAGTATCGCGTGCGTGAGCTCTTGCCTTCTCTCGTCCGTCCCGAGGTACCGCGGGAGCCGTGTGTGCGTGTGTGCGCGCCCGCTGTGTACGTTCATCCTCGGCCCTCGTTGAAAAAGCGAGTAAAAGGAGACGCAAAGGAGAGCCGGATGAGGGGAGCGAGGGAGAAAAATGCGTGAGGGAACGAGATGGATACGGGCGCCGGTAAGAAAATCGGTGCACTGGTGCGCTCCGCCGATGGAGGCAAAGAGGGCGAAGCCGAGGCCCTTGGCCGCCCGGTTACTTCGGTGCCCAGGACGCCAAGACGATGGATAGATAAACAGAGCGGGACAGGCATACGTGGAACAGGTAGGAGCGAAAGACCGAGGGAACGGCCGCGGGAGGGCAAAAGGGTCCAGCAGATGTAGGATACACTCGCACTCGGTGCAGGCCGCGAAGAAACGGAGGTGCCGTACGCGACCCACGCAAACCGGCCCCCGCAGAGCAGGAGTGCGCGCACGGATGCGAGACTCCGCGGTCCCCGGGGCCCCGGTGCACACTCCTGGGACTGTTGGTCCCCGCCAAGTACACCCATGTACGTACGTACGGTGGAAGGTAGTTACTATACAACGAGTACACACATGGTAGGTACGCATCTCTACCATCTCCGATCCGTAATACCCCTCGCGTTTACGAGTAAACGTTATACCGGCATGATGTGCCCAGCGAGCGCGAACACGGCGAAGAGGGAAGAGGGTCCGAGGGAGAGGAACGGCGCAATGGTGAGGTCCCTTGGTCCGCTTCAAACCTGGCGTAAGCGCCTCCAGGACACGCATCGCCTTCGATCATCGTATCCCTTCACCGAGAATTATTGGCTTCGGCACACGTATCGGGTGTCCTATGGCGAAGAGGCGCTCGTACGCTTTTTCATCTGCGACGACGCGGAGCACGAGATAAAAGGAGAGCGAGGGCGAGGGAATTAGTGAAAGTTGGCATCGGAGCCTCGGGGCTGTCCGGCATGACGATAGACTATGAGGGATTCGGCTCCGCGGCATACGGCGTTCATTGTTTCCGCAAAGGATGAACAAAAAGCATGTTCCGCGAAGGTTTCCCGATGCGATTGGTTTGCATCACTTCAGCTCCAGCGGCTGCAACCGTGACTGCTAATTGCGAATTTGTGATCGTGATGTATCGATGTATTCGGACCAGGTATCGGGTGAGATGAGTATCGGGAAAATATAAGCGGACGGGGAGGAGCGTCATTGTTACGGGAAGAACGAAACCGTATATGCCCAGCACGTTTTCCAATCCTACTGGATCTGATCCCTCTGGCTCCTCGTGGAGCGCGGAAGGGCGTTATAATCCCCACTCATCGCACGTCCCACCTGCATTCCCGTGGGTCAACTCTGGCAATCAGTCTTTGGCACGCAGTCTCGTGTACTATATACTCGGTCTGCTCTACGTATCCGCTTCGGCATGGATCAGTTCGGATAGAGGTATGGGGAGTTTTTTTTTTTTTTATGGGGTTCCATGCAATTTAGAAGTTGAACGCGATGAATACGGAATGAATGGATATACACTGGCCGTCATTGATGCCAGGTTCTCCGGATATCTTGCTCGATGTATCGACAGGATTGAAGGTATCAAACAAAGCATCCCACAGGACATCCAGCAGAACAACCACCAAGACTGGATAACTTTCTTGACATCTTCGATCCCTTAAGATGTCGCACAAGGTATCCAGAAAAATGAGGCATCAATGACAGTGTACATGTATATTGTGATTAAGACTATTACAGTACATCCTGCTATACTCCTAGCCTACCTTGTCCAGTGCCAAGCGGGGAGATCCGTTTATTAAGGAGGGAGTCTCGCTGCGCGCTGACTTCGCATAAATTCGACAACAACAAGAGAAAATTGCAAGTACTTCTTGATGGTGTATAAATCCGAAAAAAATCATGTATACTAAAGGTACTGAGAAGATTCATTTTGCATAATAATAATTGCAAAATGTTATTAACAAATTCATCAAAAAATTAATTGGATA
>JAPYZD010009629.1:0-14201 GCA_030522725.1 Ichneumoninae sp. B BG-2022a
AGAAACTCGGAGATCGCTCGAAGTGTACCGGACACGCTCACACCCTCGGCCTACCGGGAGGCGCGAGGGGGGGAAGGTCGCTCTTGACAAATACACTTTATGCGATATCTCGTACACCGAAGAGAGAATTATGAAAATCGATCACACCCCCCCTTGCCCTTCTCCCGCGCGGACACAGGCAAACGACTGTGCGTGTGCCTTACAGCCTCTCCGGTTTCCAGGAAATTGACACAGAATTGATGCGAGCGCCTCACCGGACGCACATGGCGCCTCGTGTATCCTAGATAGAAAAAATTACGGCACGGCGACGGAACGGTCGCGGTACCAATGGTACGATACCCGTTTCTGACGGCACGTTTTTCTATCTTGTTACTTTCGTGTACCGATTATTTATTGAGAGCGAGTGGGTCGGGAGAATTAAAGCAATTTAAAAAAGTTCAATAACATATGTGTATATATATATATATATTATTTTGTGGTTTATATATTTCGTATTAGCGAAATTGGTACGAATATTAATTCCATTAGAATCTGGCGGGTCGTCGACGCGTTAAAAATTCCGGTAATTATCGTAACATTTTATTAATCGCAACGATGATGATATGTCTACGATTTATCGACGATTGTCGAAATACGTAAATGTATGTTCAATTTACTAAACGGAAAGTAGAAAAAATTATTTCGTACTTGTCTCATGCTAAATTTTGTTTGCATTACAGTAGAACGTCCATTACCCGAATACCCATTTACCCGAACCCTCTGTTATTCGTACCGCCTCTGATTCGGATAAAGTTTCTACTATCCGAACTATTGCGCGAAATTATCGTATCCTTACATTATTGCGCACTACAAACAACAAGCCAATTCTTATACAGCCCTGTCGTCAACGCACGTCAGGCATATGCGCAGTATTTATTAATTTCTCAGCCGAGCACACGTATTCAAAATTCATTTTCGTTAATCTACCAGTCTCGTAGTTTGGCGCATTATGGATTGAACATCTAGTCCTTCCTTTAAGATGAAGTGAAACACGTTCTCTGTCGCTCTGTCTCGCTCCACTGTAAGACCAATGCCGCTATATCTCTCACACTCATGCCTCCGTCACGTGACTTTCACTACACCTTAAGCGTAAGCACAATGTACTTACGGTGGAAAGGAAATTTGAAACCCTTTCAAAACTCGATAAAAGGGAGACCAGCACATCGTTAGAGCGCTCTGACACAAAAAAAATTGGCTGCGAAAAAACGTACAACTTTCTTGTGCCAAACGAAAATTGTGGACTTCGTGATGAGGAAGGTTTGAAGTTACCGTTGAATATCATAAAAATACATGTATCACGTTATTCCTCAAATATATTATATCATAATTATTTAACATATGTGGACACGGTAATTTTTTCGATATGTATCGCGGCTATATCACTTGGCACAGTTTCACCGTTGTTTATCCGAATTGTCGTTAATCCGAACGAGCTCCGGTCCCAATTGGTTCGGATAATCGAGGTTCTACTGTGTATAGATTGTAAATATTATATATATGATGTGTTTATAAGTGGATATATATATATATATTTATGAATATGAAAAAAAAACGTTATGTTTCAGGTGAATTATTGACGAAATCAAGACACATTGAAAGGATTTTAAAAAATCTCGTGCTCTAGGGTGTCAATAATACCCATCAAGATCGTACTAGCGGACAGCCTGAGCCCACGTGAGTTCAGAGAGAATTGAGAGAGAATTGCAAACACTTCTCGTTGGGATAAAAATCTGAAAAAATAAAGCATATGGAAGGTGCTGAAAAGATTGATTTTGTATAATAATAATTCCACAACGTTATTAACAAATGAATGAAAACAAAGTTGTTCAACGATTCCCCCGGCAACGTAACTTTTTGTTCATATAAAAACAATTTGTTAATCTTTTTGAATACGTCTGAATATTTTCAGGATTTTGTGTAATTTTTTTTAATTACGTTTTTTTATTAACTAAAAACGCAATTTTCAAAAATTACACGAAATTCTACAAAAATTCATACGTCCTCAGAAAAATTAACAAATCGTTTTCATAAAAAAAAAGTTAGGCTGCGGGATGATTTGTTGGGAATTTTTTTTCCGTTAATTTGTTAATAACATTTTGCAATTATTATTATGCAAAATCAATCTTTTCAGTACCTCCCGTATGGTTGATTCTTTCAGATTTTTATGTCATCGAGAAGTGTTCGCCATTCCTCTCTCAATTATCTCCGAACTGACGTGGGCTCGGGCTGTCTGCAAGTACCAACTTAATATTTTGTGGTTTATATATTTCGTATTAGTGAAATTGGTACGGATATTAATTCTATTAGTACTCGGGGCGTCGATGACACGTTAAAAATTACGGTAATTATCGTAACGATATTTTATTAATCGCAATGATGTTGATATATCTACGATTTATCGATAATTACCGTAATTCGTAAATGTTCAATTCGGATGAGTACAAAAATGTTGTTTGCATTATTTATTTGATTGACGTCGTGAAAAATGTCTGCCCGAAAGATCATTTAATCTATATTATATTTGCACGTGAAAATTTGTCGATTAAATTTTATATACGAAGTATGAAGTATATAAAATTACCAAATAATTGGAGGTATATTAAATTGAGTTTAGTAAATAAGTTTAATATACCGTTCGTTTAAAAGAACACGTAAGATGTGCATTAAATTTAATGGACGAGTGCGTGCATGAAAACCACACTGCACTGCATTGATTGCGATTTTTTTTCACTCGGCGCTTCATTATCTCATTGCTAATGAATGTAATAATAACTCGTAATTTTAATTTTAACCGAAGAAATTTGGTCTTTCTTTTAAATTCTCTGGTTTAGTACATTTATCCTCTTAAGCTCTTTAGTGAGGATATAATCATAATCGTTTCGGATGAAAAATGTACTCAGCATTTCATAATATACTATGGATACGCCAGATAATACAATTTTTAAGTCGTTGCCGAACGTCTGCCGTTTTATTCTCCCGGTTAATTAATATCGTTTAAATATTGAAGATTTGCCGAGACCGACGTTCTTTTAATACTAAGTGCAGGCTACTGGCTCCGAAAGAGCAACCAAGCGCAACGTAGAGTAACTTACCTCGGAAAATAATGGATAAGTTATTCGTTTCCGGCTCACAGCCAGTATTAAATGTAACACCGTTAGCTCAAACACGAACGAGCCTTTTTACTACAAGCACATTATTGCATCCTTCACGCAACAAATGACTTTCCTTGAACGCAAAAAGAAAAAAATATTGCAAAATCCCAAAATTTTGAAAAATTGTTTACGGTGACGCAATAAAACAAGAAAAATTCGACAAAAATGTACCAATCTTTCTCGCGTAAAGGGTTGAAGTATTTCTGTGCGATATACAAATTGCAGAAAGTTTCTAAGTTTCGGTTGCCGAGACTAAAAAAAATATCCAAGAACGAGTTTCCTCAAGCCCGATGAGCATTTTTACTATAAGCACATTATTACATCCTTCACGCCACATATGCATTTTCTTCAATGAAAAAAAATTGCCAGATGCCAAATTGTTCAAAGATAAAGGAAGAAAAATTCGATAAAAATCCACCGATATTTATGACGTAAAGAGTCGAAGTATTTCTGTGCGATTTAAAAAATTGCAGACGGTTTCTTATTTTTGGTTGCCGAGACAAAAAAATCTAAGAACGACTTTCCTGAAGCCCCACGAATATTTTTACTACAAGCACATTATTTTATCTAGTGCAAAACATTGCAAAATGTTCAAAAATTGTTTATGTTGATGCAATAAGGGATGAAAAATTCGCCAAAAATCCACCGGTCTTTCCAGCGTAAAGGATCGAAGTATTTCTGTGCGATATAAAAATCGCAGAAAGTTTCTGATTTTCGGTTGAAGATTCTTTAAAAAAAAGGAAATTGTAAGAACGAGTTTCCTCAAGCCGTTGCGTTGCTTGCGGCTGCACTCGCCCCTCTCTCGTCCGTCGCGGCAACCACCTTAATGCGGTATGCCAACAGGGTAAGATATAGTGGTGGTCGGTAACGGGGAGGCCCTAACTCGTGTTTGTGACCGTTGGTCGTGGCGAAACACAGTAAACCAAAGATAAAACTTTTTTTTCTTCTTCATAAATCGATAAATATACGACCGCTCGTAGTAACGCGAGAGCAGCGCAACATCGGCGAGGATCGCGGTCGAAGATATATAACGGCGTTAAAGTACGAAGAAAATTTCTCATTTGATTTACCTGTGACCCAGTTTGAGGCTGACGTGAATAAAGACCGTCAGCATAAAATAGGCAGAGAAAACCTTCAACTTGAACGATAGTTTTGGAGTGCATTAGCTCCGGGAAGAACGCGCGCATTCGTCCGAGACTCGTGCATCTTACGAGACCCGGTATTATTCATTCAGGATTTCCGACACATGTTCCCGTTGCACGAAATCGTAAAAACACTCTTAATTTCCCAGCGAAAATCGAACGGATTATTCCGCGACATGCATATGAATACAAATGTAAAAAAGCGTGCAAAGTGACTTGCACAATTACTTCCTCAGGTTTTACGGTTTTGCTCATAACTTCCTCTATGATAATTCCGTTGTGCCATTTTGGCTTCCTCATAGAGGAAGCTATAATTAAAACACAGTAAAAAAAGTTTTCAAGCTATTTTTAATCTAATCTTCAGCGCTGATTACGAAACTATAACTCATTTTACTCTTTGCGTGATGTTTGATTCAGAAACTCTTGTCAAAAAAATTTGAAAAATTCAAAATTTTCAAAATCCCATAAAATTTAAACGGTTAGATAAATTTTTGCCAAATTTAATACGAAACATTGTACAATGTTATTCCATTCATGTGCAAAACTTAAGATCGATACCTCCTCCATGTTTACTCAAATTACGCAATTTTTAGTAATTTAAAAAAAAAAATCAAAATTCCATAAAATCTGATCCCTTCGATAGATTTTGCCAAATTCAATACCAAAGGTCTTTGTTTATAGTATTGTATTTATATGCATTTTTCGGACGATTGCTCAACATGTACGAAAGGTAGAGCTACCACAGACTTTTTAAAAAAATGTCGAATTCCCGTAAAATCCCGAAACTGGTCGCAATCTTCATGAAAATTATATCGAACCAGGAGACGTGACCACTCTACTAGTGTACAAAATTTGAACTCGCTATCCCAAGCCGTTTCCGAGTTATAGTCGTTCTAAGCGATGCACGCTGTCACACACGTACACACACACACACATACATAAATACACACGTACATCCGGACGCCAGCTAAAAATCACATTTCTCGACCTTTTTTAGTACGCTGATATTAAAATCTTCAACATTTTTTTTTCACGAAAACATAGCTTCCTCTATGAGGAAGCTACACATGAAAAAAAACATTTTAAATGAAAAGTAAATAATAAGTAAATCATGCAAAATGCGTTAAAATGAATTCCAAAAAATATCTGCGTTTGGGCGAAGACGAACGGAAACAAATGGTCTACCTTCGCAAAAACGAGATAATCCGATTAAGGCTTTCAGATAGAGAAAGTAAATAAAAGATGGTTGGAAATTCGAATAAGAAAGCTGATAATGGGTGATAACGATAACTTCGGGTTTCTGTCGGGATTTGTGAATACAGCGTCAATTGTTTGAAAAGCCAATTTTGACACGTGTCAAAATAATCGTGAGAATACGAACTCGAATCACCGTATGAGTAGAGATAAAATATTAAAAAAGGTAAAAGTCTCGGATATTTACGAGGTGATAAGAGGGAAGTTTAAGTTCTCGGAACCAGAATGGGCGATAAGAAGGAGGAAGAGAGAAAGGAGGAGGATCCTCGTTTCGAATTTATCTTGCAGTATATGATTCGTTCGAGTAAATTGAAAATGGACAAATGGACGAAAATGATGAACACCGAAGAGCTGAAGGTAAATTTCGAAATTAATTAGCTAGATTAAAATGGGATTGTCATATTTCCTTAATGGTGGTCAAAAAATTTTTAAAAATCCTCACACTAACCTAAAGTTGGCACGAATGCACCGGCTTGTAAGTTGAATTTTTATTTTTTACTCATTCGGTAATTAATTTCAGGAAACGATAGTCAAGTTTTTCAACACGCCTTCGGAACGAATACTCGTTTTGCAAGTTTCGCCGTCCGGTGTTCTCGTGCCGTCTCTGGCCATTCAGCCCGGTGCGAAAATAAAGTCTTCCTACTTCATACGCAGTCAACCAATCAAGGTTGATGAGACAAACTACAGACAAGTGATAATTCCCGGTGACATGGCCCCTAAACCTATTGAGGAACTCGCCGTTTTGGTCGAAGAGGTAAAAACGTTAAGTTTCCATATTTCTGACAAGAAAAGAAATGTAGAAATATGGAAATATGGAAATATGGAAATATGGAAATATGGAAATATGGAAATATGGAAATATGGAAATATGGAAATATGGAAATATGGAAATATGGAAAATATGGAAATATGGAAATATGGAAATATGGAAATATGGAAACATGGAAACATGGAAACATGGAAATATGGAAATATGGAAATATGGAAATATGGTGATTGTAAAATTTGTTTTAAAGGCCTACGTTCCAATTCTTTCGAACCCGAACAATCACGTCGGATGGCCAGCGATAGTCGACGACGACGTGAGGAAGCACGTTTACGACATACGAAGCTCGATACATCAGGTACACACAGCGAGACCACGTCGATTTCGCGAGTTACCGTTTAAATTACTTCGACTTAACTTGACGAGACAAACCTGGCAGGTTCGCGGAAAAATGAGCGGCCAAACTCTGTTGCCCATGCCGATGGGAGCCGAACGTATTTTCGAAATCGACTATATGCCGGAGCAAATTACGGGCAATCAGTTAGACGTCCAATTGAAGAGCAATATCGAGGAGATCGTGATTAAGTGGGCAACGCAGATAAATGAGATTCTCACCGAAGATAGCTCTCACACCAATGATAATTATCTTTCCCCGAACGCCGGTAATTACCGAAACGGATTCATTACGCTAATGTGACAGAGAGAGAGGGCGCGAGAGAGAAATTATCTTCATAAAAAAAGAATACCGCGGACTGCAGACAATTTAATTTCTCGCCACCGACACTTCTACAATTTTTTCACATAAATCTTATCGGTTTTTTTTTTTTCCTCCTAATTGAAAATCATGTTTGGTTTAATTTTTGTAATGTAATATCTTATTTTTTATCTATCAGAAAGGCTAGTTATTCTCAACCCTCTTGTGAAAAAAGGGTTGATTTAATCTTCAAATTTTTCAAAAAATCCTATTTAATGTAAATCTACAAAATTGTTTTAAAAAAATGAAGAACGGTAACGCCGAGTGAAAAAGAAATTTGCTTAGAATTGATAATATATTTTTTTCCGTTATTTGGGTTGTTAGATCTTAAAAACTGGATATTTAAAAGTGATATCTTTCACATATTTCGCGATAGGACAGCGTCGAAAACTGGAGAGAAGTAAGTTTTTTTTTTCACTGGGTGGGAAAATGGCGGTTTTTTTCTCCCATTTTCACACCTGGGGAAATAAAATTTTGTACAGTACTCGTGCGAAAAACGTTTTCTGAACTCGTGTGATTGCAACACTCGCCTTCGGCCGTCCTGCAAACTCATACTCGTCAGAAAAAGTTTTTTCGTCCTAGTATCGTAACGTACTATTTTCGAACGGGAAACTTTGCACTTAAAGAGTCAAGCGATCGAGATCGTGTTTAATAGTCAATTACGATATCTAGTAAATGTATTTGCGCCACTGATTATGCACAATTTTTCCTAATTGGAACGACTATCGATAAAACGAATTAAAAAGTTAAACAAATTACAGAGCTCGATTTTTGGCGTCAGAGGCTGAAAAACCTTGAGTCGATTTACGACCAGATGCGGGATCCTCGAGTAAAGAGGATGGTCTCGATGCTGGAGATGACGGAAAGTCCATATCTGGCCTGTCTCCGAACGCTCTTTAAAAACGTCGTCGCGGGTTCGTCCACGAGTTTATCTCTAGTATAAGAGACCGAGGTGAGGGAAACGTACCAATGATCGGACATTTAAGGCGATATCTATCTTCAACCCCAATTTTCGCTATCATGCATCGATCATTTTCGATAACAGCGATAACCAAACCCAAGGTCAGGGTTTCCAGTTTTCGAAACACAACCATTAAATACTCTTGCAATATCTTGAAAAATATTTATTCACGAAAACACTGCACCCAGAAAAAAATTATTTGACGGCCACCGTTTATTTGGTCTAAGTAAAATATTTATTTTATTAAAATAAATATTTATTTGATGTAAACAAATACATATTTCATTTAAGTAACTTATGTACTTAGATTAAATAAATATTTATTTAAATGAAATAAATATTTTACTTAAACCAAATAAACGGTGGCCGTCAAATAAATTTTTTTTCTGGGTGTCGAACATTCCGAGAGTATTCATGAACGAACTCAATCAGTTCGTGGCAAAAGGACAGTGAACAGGATATTCAATTAAGTTCTCCAATAAAACACGAATATTCATAAAATAACACATGAGACATGTGGCGTCGAAACTCAGCTAACGCAACCACCGGTGCCCCAAAGTGGGTTTGTCGATTTGCGATTGTCGACCACAAAAATTGACAATCGCTCAAGCAAATGCAACAATTAAACCTTCACATACCGGAGCCTCGCACCGAGCGTGCACTGTAAAAAAAATCGGTATGAAATTAAATGTACTAATATTGGACATTTTTATGCATAAATCGGTATATTAAATGTCATGTAAAATCGTGATGAAAAATAAGCGTATAGTATATTAAAAACTGTAGAAATACTTTACTTCTAATAATTTAGTTCACTTTATTACTATAAAAGTACTTTAAATCTAATAATTTACTTTAATTTCACTATAAAAGTTCATTAATTTTTCATCACAATTGTACGTTAAATGTAATTTATCATTTTTTGCATAAAAACTCCCAATGCGATGCATTAAATTTACAATTTTTTTAACAGTCTGACTATACAAGCCCAGAGCTCCGAGACCTGAGATGAAAATATAAATTGCAATTAATAATGACGCACTATATATTGACAACAACAATATTATTATACAGAAATCCAATATCGTGAATATTACTCTTTTGAGATATTGCAATTTTTATACTTCGAGTACTTACAATGTAAGTACTCGCTGAGCGAGGATCGGGGCCGAATTGTCGAAATCGAGGTCCTCGCTCAGCGAGAATCCGGTACCTGAAGGGTTAAATTATTATTTGCGGATGGTCTAGGCCGATAATTATAATTATCGATACTATTTTAAGCACATTTGGGCCAAAATCGCGAGAGGGAAACAGGACAGAGGCTGACCGCGTTAGTCAGTGTGCGAGTGAGAAACGCAGGCAAAGCAGGCGGCTAGATAGAGATAGGTTTTTTCGTTTATTGAATTTATCTCAGAAAGAAAACGGTGAATCTTCTTGAAATTTTTATACAATCTGTTTGATAGTATTCCCTTCACTGTGGTAGGTTTTTTAATTCGAATCTAACAGAAATTGACGGAGAAAATCGCAATATTCTGTCGTTACCGACCGATTTCCGAACCGTTTACACGGTATCGTATGGAGGTTTGTACACGCATTACTAAAGAAATTACACGGTCAAAAAAACTGAAAAAAATTGCGAACGATTCAGTGGATCTTTCCCTAAAAAGCAAAGTTTTATAGCGATTGAGCAAAAACGCGATTTGGCCCAAATATCCTTAAGGTAGTCCTTGCGAATAGTGTTCACTTCGCATAAGTTTCAAAGAAGTGAAAGGCAATTATAAACACTTATCGGTGGTATAAAAATCTGAAAAAAATCAAGCGTTTTGAAGATTGTCAAAGGATTAATTTTTCATAATAATAATTCCAAAATGTTATTAACAAATTGATGAAAAATAAAGTTCTTCAACAAATCTCCGGAAACATAACTTTTATTTTTTAATGAAAGTTATTTGTTCATTTTTCTGAATACCTATGAATTTTTTCATATCCTTAAATTCACTTTCAATTTTGTGCCTTTCTACACGTTTTTCCCATACAAAAAAAACAAAGTGTTTTCAAAAATCTGAAAAAATTCATACGTATTCAGAAAACTGAACGAAGCACTTTCATTAAAAAAAGAGTTGGGTTTCCAGGAGATTTTTTTTTACAAATTTTATTTTTCATCAATTTGTCAATAACATATTAGAATTATTATTGTGCAATTTAATCTTTACATCGCATTTACTATGCTTGACTTTTTTTCAGATTTGTATACCATTAAGAAGTGTTTGTAATTCCTTCTCACGTCTTTGAAACTTATGCAAAGTGAACACTATTTGCAACGACTACATTACCAGTAACTGCAATCTTTTAGCCATTATTTCGTTACAAACTTAAGTCTGCAGGCCAGTTGTCCAGTAACTGGGACGAGTCTTGTCATCGGTACGTTTGAATTATCCGTTCTCGATGATATCCCGTGATCGATAAATGTTGTTAATTTATTGCAGCCGTTATCGAGGCGCGCGACATATGTCTGTACCTCAAGCCGTTGCAGTCGTACTTCGAGGATATCGAGAGTTTGGAGTTCAGCGATATTCAGCCGAAACTTAAACGACTGATGCACTCGATTTGTCTGACATGGGCAAACTCCCGATACTATTGCTCGACTACTCGCATCATAACGCTCCTCGGCCAAGTTGCCAATCTTCTTATTTCCCAGGTATTAAACGAAACCAGCCCCGTTCGAGCCGGCTTCGCGACGGAACGAGATAACAGTGTTTGTGTGTGTGTGTTCGACGGTCCCAATCGATTTTAACGCAGGCCAGCAAGTATCTCGATCCTGGCTCGCTCTTCCAAGGCGATATAGCCGACAATCTGAAACGCCTCGTCGCCGCACTCAACATCGCCGAAACATTTCGAGACACCTTCGAGCACTTTCGGAATAAAATTGAAAATTATTTCAAACCACCCGCCGAACCGATACTCTGGACGTTTCATCAGAAATTGGTATTCGAGCGGCTCGTCAAGTTCGAGAAACGACTCCGAGAAATACAAGTATCGATTCATATTTTTTATTATTGATATTTTTTTCTTTTTGAGACTTTTGTTAATATTGAGTCTGGATTAATTTTGTATTCGATAATTGGTATTCGAAATACTGCACTGATAAAAAAATACAGTTGAATCGACTAAGATCCGGGCAGGGACGTTAAAATAAATATTTAATTGGTCGAACAAAATATTTTAATGACTCAAAGAAATTTTGGTGAAATGAACCAAAAAATTGTTGAACTATCCAATTTTTTTGCTGTACCAATAAAATATTTAGTTGAACATCCCGGCCCGAATCTTAGTTGATTCAACCGTACTTTTTTATCAGCATTTTCTGAGAGATAAAATCATAATTTTTATGTCGTGCACTTTTTTTGGTATCAGTTTCGAGTAAGCAAATATTTTTTTTAAATTAAAAATTGAAAAATCTAAAAATCGAAAAACAAAAGAAAAATATTCTGCCGCCGAAACTGATATTGGAAATGTAGATTTTACACGCGTTTATACTGTTTTCAAAAATTCATCAGGGTTTTCGTACCAAAAAGTGTAATACTTTTTTCATTTTGTAATTCGACGCTCTTCTGTACTTTAGAAACTGTTCGAGATTGGACAAGAGTACTTCAAACTCGAACGAATAGAGATGGGTGGCCTTAAGGGCAAAGTTTTGTGTCAAATGGCCTACGACATCTACGAGGAATTCGTTAAAGCTTACAACGAGTTCGGGTCTGTCCAGTACGACGTTTTGTCGCCCGAGGACACTGAATTCACCAAGGATCTCGACGAGTTTTTAATCAAAGTACATAATCATGAGCAAATAAAAATATGGCAATGCCTTCATAAATGTTATCGTCTTAACAACTGTTATTATTATTATTATTATTATTATTATTATTATTATTATTATTATTATTATTATTATTATTATTATTATTATTATTATTATTATTATTATTATTTAGAAGAGTTCGACCGAAGATTGGCGTCGATTTTTGGCAAGGCATTTCACGAGTGTCACAATATCGACAGTATGTTCAAGTTGATATGGATAATGGGACCGATCGCCTTGCGGCCCACGATACTTGAAGAACTTTACGGCCATTACGAGAACCTGTTGTCAATGATTCACGAACACTTGGACGACGTCAAGGTACGATTAAGAAGCAATAAAAAAAATTACAATTTTTTAAAATTGTTTTAAAATAATTGTTCCTATTACCGATTAATTTCAGAGTCTGTTCGACAAAAATTTCGAGACTAGAAAAAGAACTGGCTACATGACCGTTGACCAGTACTTTCCTCCCGTCGCCGGTACGCTCTGCTACCTGATGAAGCTCAAACGAAGGATAGATTATCCTATGGAGAGCATAAAATTGGTGGACCATCCACTATTGTCTGGTCAGTCGGCTCGCGAAATAGTAGCGAAATATGAAGAGCTGCAGGTATTTTTTTTTTACTAAAAAAAAATTAATATAGAAACATTACAAAATGACATAGTAAAAAAAAATCTCAGGCACTGCTCGAAAATTCCGAACAAGAAATAATCACGGAATGGGCGGAGAAAGTCCCGGAAATCTGTGCAACGAATCTCGCGAAGACTCTTCTAACGGTTCGCGACGATCGCACCCTGGAATTGAATTTCGATCCGCAACTGACAGCATTGTTGCGCGAGACTCGTTACATGGTGATAATGAAAAGAACCGATTTACCAGTGGAGGCGATGGACCTCTACGCGAGGACTCAGTTCTTCTTCGAGAGCGTGTACAATCTTAATCTCATTATCAACTGGTCAGTATCTTTTGTATAAAAAAATTCGTTATCTCCAAAAGTACGAAAATACTGGGAAAAAATTTAAACAATTTGAAAACATAAATTAGTATTTTTAAAAATTTAATAATTCAACATTTTTTTTCAGAATTAAAATGTTTGTAATAATAAAAAATTTTGTCCCTCGTCATATAATAAAAAAAAATGTTATGACTATTTTTTTTACAATAAAAATAATTTTAAGTGATAAGAGATGAGAAAACATTGACTATAGAAACAGCAATCGGAAGACGAAATGTTTCTTCCAGGTATAACAGAATTAGGCAACACAGCTCTCCGGTAGAGCTGGAATTGTTGAGAGAGGAAATCGAAGCGATCGACAAGCTCATCGACGATGGCCAAGCGAATTACAACTGGGATTCACCGGGTAAAAATTGCACGTCGCATCATTGGAGAAGCGCGGACGCTTTTCCAGGGATGCAATATCTACCGCCACACAAATATTGCATTGCCAGTAGACGACATAGTGGACAGTAGATTGCATTCCTAATATAAACGCATGCCAAAAAAAAACAGCAAGATTGCATTCCTAACATTAACGAGTGCAAAAAAATTGCATTTCTAATATTAAGTACTAGCGGGCAGCCTGAGTCGCCGTGAGTTCAGAGAGAATTGAGAGAGGAATTGCGAACACTTCTCGGTGAGATAATAATCTGTAAAAAATCAACCATATGGAAGGTACTGGAAAGATTAATTTTGCTTAATAATAATTCCAAAATGTTATTAACAAATTAACGAAAAAAAAATTTCCCAACAAATCACCGGACAACCCAACTTTTTTATGAAAGCGATTTGTTAATTTTTCTGAATACGTATGAATTTTTTCAGAATTTCGTGTAATTTTTGAAAATCGCGTTTTTAGTCAATAAAAAAACGTCATTTTCAAAAATTACACAAAATTCTGAGAAAATTCATACGTCTTCAAAAAGATTAACAAATTGTTTTTATACGAACAAAAAAGTTAAGTTGCCGCGGGATTTGTTGAACAATTTTTTTATTCATTTGTTAATAACATTTTGGAATTATTATTATGCATAATCAATCTTTTCAGCACCTTCCACATGCTTGATTTTTTTCAGATTTTTATCCCGTCGAGAAGTGTACGCAATTCTCTCTGAACTCACGTGGGCTCAGGCTGTCCGCTAGTGCTACCTTAACGCATGCAAAAAATAAAAACAAATTTTGTCACTCGTGCATGAATCGCGGCACTTTACATGGCAGTCTTGCGAGCCGAAAGTGGCCTATTGCATGCCAATCGTGAACCTGTGGTGAAATGACA
>JAPYZD010009635.1:0-11765 GCA_030522725.1 Ichneumoninae sp. B BG-2022a
AATCTTGATAATCATGATAATCATGATAATCATACACTGAGAGAAGGATATAGTAAAAACTGCCAGTCATATGAGAAAAGTTACCATAGCTCATGATAGTACGCAACTAGGGCGCCACCTACGACGGATAGACCTAGATTTTCCAACAATTTTTACCACAATGTATACGAAAATTCTTACAAATCCGGTACTTCCTGTCATAGGTGGTGCCCTAGTTTCGTACTACTACGTGCTGTGGTAATATCTCTCAAGCGATATAGTAATATTTACCAATTCCTTATTTTTTAGTATAGTGAACATAACAATCATAATAAGTTCAAACACAAAACTAATTATCCGGAAAAAAATCGCAACACGTTGAAAAATGTCCGCTTTAATATTCGGGACATGTGTGCGACGGTAAGGTTTGAAGAGACATTATATTTTTAAAAAACAGGTTCATTCCTCCGCGCGTCAATAATTAATCGTTAGTTTATTGCTCGGGTCCGAGAGGCTCTCTCCTGTAGTTAAACAAACATATGAATGGCGTATACGGGTACCTGCATGTGGTACGAGCCGGTTAAACCAGGCCGCAAGTTTTAGTAACACATACGCCACGAGGTGCACTATATGGCAGTCACACTGTACCGAAGCTTCTCGCGGGCGTGTGTTGTGCGAGACCGGCATGTGGGTAAATGTGTAATACTAAGTCGTAGGGGAGGGGGGGGAGGGGGGGCGTAGCTGTGAAGCCATTAACCGCAGTGAGTTACGTGCGTACAGGTACGTGTTACAGCGGAAAGCCCCGACGAGCCTCTCCCGCAGCAGCCCGTGTAACAACTCCGAGGAGCCAACTTTTCTTTTACGACCGGCATTAATATTGGATCGTCGCGCATCTGCACAACAGCGACGCGAGACTGACCCGTCGCCGTCAAAACTTCGATTAGTTGTTGCTTTTTTATTTTTTTTTAACTTTTATAGCCAAAATGAGCCGGCCAAATTTGGCAGATTTTTTTTCATGAGCGATTTTTTTCGAATTTTTTTTTGTTTATTTTTAATTAATTTTAAAAAATTGCAATCGTCGAGATATACTTTGGATTGGGTGGAAGTATGATCCGCAATTTTTTTTTTTTTTTGTAATCCGATGGATGGTTTTCGTACACTATCTGAAATAGAGTCGACCGAGTGCGATTTCGTGCATTGTAAAAAAGCTTCTATGAAATTTAATGTACCGGATTGGAAGTTTTTATGCAAAAAGTGGGGTGTTAAATTTCATACACTATTGTGATGAAAAATTAAGATCCAGTCTATTAAAAACATTGGAAATACTGTATTTTAATAATGTACATTAGTTTTACTACAAAAGTACATTAATTTGAATAATAGACTTTAATTAGAATGAAAAAGTATATTAATTTTTCATAAAAATTATGCATTAAATTTAATGCACCACTTCTTGCATAAAAACTTCCAGCCCACTACATTAAATTTACGATTTTCTTTTACGAATAATTAAGGAAAATAAATTGGAAAGGAAAAAAAAGATTCTGCGCGAGCGATGGATGTTATAGAGACTTGTCAATGTTGGTAGTTTATCGAGGCGTTATTTCGCTCTCGAGCGGGCTTCTCCACATCAACTTTTTTTTATTTTCCCTTTACGTCTTTTTTTCCACAGTTTCGTATCGCCTCATCTCGAGCTAGACTGTAACGCAACGCGAGGCGGCTATTAGCGGAGCCGGGAGTAAGTTACAGAGGATGCGAGCGAAGCGCGGTGGCGCGAGTTTTTATACGACGAGCATAAAATTTTTTTTTTATCTCCCGTCCGTCACACTTTCACGACCTCGGCGGTCCTCGCGATTACACCAAGCACCCCGAACGGGAGAAAGAGATCACCCAAGTCAGCCGACCAGTCGCGGTGCTTAGAGTCGATCGGACCTCACCGGTAATCCCTCGAGTCTGTCCCGCGATTTTATTCGAAAATAGCACGTCGGACCCGGAAGTGCCTTCAGATTTTATCAGAAAATTTTTTTGATAAAAAAATTTTCTTTCAAATTTTATCACAAAATGTACTAAATTATAATTTATTAAAATTTTCATTAAAGTATAACGTATTAAAAATTTAGTTAAAGTACGATTGTTTAAAAGTTGTTAGACCGTACTTTATTTCAGAATTTTTTAATTATACACTGTTACAAATTTCAGTCATTTGTAATACCTTAAACATTTTATTAGATTACAATTTTGCAATGAATTCATCGACAACAGATAACATGTGACAGTTTTTGATACCTAATAAACTTATCTCATTTAACGTACATTGCATATTGCCAATTGGTCGTCGATCGCAATCCTTCGGCCTATTTATTTAAATGTCAATTAAATTATGATTTATTAAAAATGTATTAAATTATTATTATCATTATTATTGATTTATTATGAGACTCTAGAACGACGTCCTTTGAGAGCCAACTCCAAATAGGGGAGAGCGGGGCAAAATGGGGCAACGGGGCAAAACGACGTTTTGCCCAAAAACCCCGTTATGCCCCGTTGCCCCATTTTGCCCAGCTCTACCCTACAAATGGGATCAGATGCACTTCACACATTTAACATGTCTAGTATATTTAACATATTTAACATATTTAACATTTAAATGTATATTAAATTATAGTGTGTTGAAAATTTATTTTTAAAAATAACCCGGTAGCAATGGCAATAACGTCCCGATGATAGTCCCACAGCATGGAATCAAAGCGGCTACTAGTGGTTTATCCCGGTACAATAATCGTCATAAATTTGACTAGCATAGCCGCACATCGTTGCTATCGACAGGAATGATATGGAGCGAGAGAGGCGGTATGCAGTTTCGCTCAAGCGGCAATGCACCCGGTGTGCATAGGATGCATACGCGGGGATCGATATTTCTATTATTGCAAAGCACATGTCGCCGTGAAAGCGATTGTAATCGGAAACAGCTTTGGTACGGCGATTGATACGATTAATTAATAATATCTGCGGTTTACTGGACCAAGGCACGTGCGTTTATGAAATTAGATTTTTTAGTTCTCAATGTTTTCATTTTCCTAAAAAAAAAAAAAAATTATACCGTAACGGATGTTAGAAGGGGTAAAAAGAAATATGGACACCCTCAATCCTCGCTATTGTAATCGGAAACAACTTAACAATATCTGAAATTTACTTGACGAAGACTTCCAAGAATTGCCTATTTTTTTCATTTTTTTTCTTCAAAAATTTAATTCCGTAATGGACGTTGATAGGGACAAAAAAAATAGAGGCTTTCTTAGGGGATTCCCCGGAAGTCGCTTTTCTTTTTCATTTGGTTCGCGCCTTCAATCCTCGCTATTGTAATCGAAAACAACTTAACAATATCTGAAATTTACTTGACGAAGTCTTCCAAAAGAATTCCTTTTTTAATTTATTTTTTTAATTAAAAAATTTAATTCCGTAATGGACGTTGGTAGGGGTAAAAAAAATATAGGAGAGTTTCTTGGGGGATTCCCCGGAGGTCGCCCGTTCGAGCGGAGGGCCCTTTTCGTTTCGGTCGCGGTACACGTAGACACCTTTAATCTTCGCTCTTCCGGCAAATTCGTCCCCGTTGCGGTTATCTATATACGCGCTCGGCAGCAATGCTATAGTTATACCGGTCCGAAAACCGCGCCCAGGGCGATTCGTTTTCCCGGACGATAACGAGAGTCGTCCTCGGCCTCGTCTCGATGGCGCGCGGCAGAGTTATCCGTCCGGCCATCTGGAGGTCTCTCACTCACGCGCGCTTCTCCGCCCGCCGAGGAGAGACCGGGATGAAAATTTCAAATGAAATTTATTGGTCCGTGTACCTCGGCTTGTGCGTTTTCTCTCATCGTACATTCAATTCCGGCGCTTGAAAGAGACCAGAAAAATCCCTCGGAGGGAGGCGACGGGCATCGTAGACCGAAAGGAATATTTCACTATTGACCAGAGTTGGAAAATTTCTTTTTTTTCTCCCATTTTTTTATCGTAATTGCTGCTCTCTCCATTGATTCGTGAAAAAAAAATAGAAAAAAATTAATATATTGAGGAACTTTTTGGTGCAGCGGATAAAGTGCAATTATTCAGTCGATCGGAAGCAGCCGTGGACCTTATGAATGCGACCGAGCATGGCAGAAAAAAATTAATAGGGGAAAAAAATCGAAACGACTCGGATGATTTTCTCAAACCTCCGGACTTACGGCTATAAAGTCCGGTCAAAACAATCCACCGAATCAACCCTTGAAATAATAATCCGTGGAAAAATTGTCCGTCTAAATAATAATCCGAGCATTATCAATTAATTAAGACCTAAAAAAGAAGAAAAAAAATCGGAACGACGGAGATTATTTTCTCCCACCTCCAAACTTACGGCTACACAGTAAAAAAAAAGTTTGTACTTTTTACAACAACTTATTGTCTAAAAACGTCAACAATTTTATATTTGTTAATTTTCCGATCCTATCATTCGTTTCTAGTTTTACAAACTTAGGAACAAACAAAAATTGTTAATGACATGGGAAACGAAAGGAAAGCTTTGTATATTTAAACCTTAAAAAACGAGTCACTTGTTACTTGTCACTTATTTATAAAAATAATTTCTCAGAAACTTGGCATTCCGATTTTACGATATTATTTTTTACGCCGTATAAAACCCGGTCAAAACAATCCACCTCGTCGCTCCCCGAAATAATAATCCGTCGATCAACTCCGCACGGTCGCGTGGATGGACAATTTAATCTACAATTATTCCCGCACAGACAACAATCCCTCTAAATAACAATCACTCGCCGGTCGCAGTTTGACCGTGAAATTGAAACAATCCACCCGACGAGTCGCGCGCAAACGATAACAGGTCATTTTCAAAATAAAAAAATCTTCTCAGCACACAATACCGAAGTCGACGTTTGGTAAAAGGGTTGACTCGTCCGTGGGATCGGGACACGGCTAGTTTGAATTTTCAATGTTTCCGAAGCTCATGAGCCTTTCTCTTTCGTCCCCTCTCTCGCTGAGTATCGAGTGGATCCATCACCGCCTTTACACAAAAAAAAAAAAAAAACCACGAAACCAAGAGCGAGTGTCCCTTTCATCGCCTCGATTATAGCGTCGACGGTCGGTTCGCCGCGGAACCAAAGCAAAATACATCCACCAACTAGGCCGAGGTACGGGCCGGGCTGGCTGTTATACGTTTTGTTTTTATTCATCGATAACTCGCCGAAGCCGCGGGTTATTAATCCAACGGGGTGCGCTCATTCGTTGCGAGGTTGTCTACCACCTGTGTACTTCCTTCTCGTACATACACGGCCGACCTCGTTTCGACAAGGCCGCCCTAAAACGGCATTAAGCACGCGTGTCCCGCGTGCACGTACACGCGAATACGCCGCAACTGTTTTCACGTCAAGTCCATGCATACGTGCATATACGTGCATGTACGAAGCCCGGCTAAACGGATAGTAGTTTGTAGGCTCCGAGGCAGCGTCGGGCCCGGCTTGTTTATGCTCCTAGATTGAATCGTTGAACAAAGTACGCCGCTCTACACCCCATGAATGGGGCACGTTTTACAACGCGTGTACTCTCGTACACTTTTACAATCTGAATAATAAATACCGCGCCGCTTTGCCATCGAATGCGGTGTGCCCGAACGATATTGTGAAACTTCCGTTCACAAATTCACTAATTTTTTTTTTTTTTTGGAAATTACGGATCGAAAAGAAAGAGTGAAAAAAATTTGTTGAATAGAATAGTGTCGTTTATTCGAGGCTTGGGGCAAGCGCCCTCATGTATGGCACGTATGTGGGGGGGGGGGGGGGAATAATGGAATCATGAAGTTTGGATTTAATAGCCCGATGTACCGTGCTTGAGACACTGGTACGGTAGTTTAAAAAATATATGTTCTTTTTTATTTGAAAAACAAATATTTGGCAATTTTGTGAATACCAAACATGAACGAAATATAAAAATTGCTGGAATGCAAGGTATTTTTTATTTTTCTACAGAAAGAAAACAATTATTATGAACCCATTTTTTCCCCTGCGGTTTTGTTCACTTTAATTCTAGGTGCGTCTTTAACGTTGGATTTCAATGGATTTTGTATCCAATACCCCGATGAACCACGTGAGACCTTGGTAACAATGGCTGTACAGAACTAGTATTTAACTTTTTTTTAAACAATATAATTTATGACTTTTCCAAACATTTAAAATTTTTTTTTATAGAACAAAAATCAACGATTACTTAAAAATCTGAAAAAATTCATACGTATTCAGAAAAATAAATGAATCATTTTCATGAAAAAAAAGTGTTGTTGCCGGGTAATTTGTTAACCAATTAATTTTTTGATGAATTTGTTAATAACATTTTGCAATTATTATTATGCAAAATTAATCTTCTCTTTTTAAACCATCAAGAAGTACTTGCATTTTAACAATAATTTAACAATAAGAAGTCTCTTATTGTTGTCGAACTTATGCGAAGTCAGCGCGCAGGGAGAGTCCCTCCTTAACCGCATCGACCTCGGGTATGCGGATGATAGCGCGGGATATTATGTACACTCGTGCGGGATTGTCAACCCCGAAGGTATCGTTTACCGTTTTCTCTATTCCTTCCCGGGACTCCCCACTCGAGTTCCTTTTCACTCTTCCTCTCACTTAGGATATCCCTGAGAATTGTATCGCCGGGAAACTTTGGCCGGATAAAAATGACACCCTCCCCGTGACGGGTTGGCTGTGCGCGCAGACCGAGAATCCCAGCGTTTCGCCAGCGCTATTCCACTCCGGTTCTCTTACGGAATATGTTTATTCAATATGCGAAAGTACAGTGTAGTGTCGTCGCGGAACGACGTGCCGAGGACCGCTGCGAAGGCGGGGGAGGACGCGATGATTGAGCCAGAGGTTGGTACAACTGGGTCATGTTTACCCTGCATAAGAAGAGGTGACAAAGAAACGTTTCAACGGGGACCGGAGAATCCGACAAAGGAACGTTTTCCAACGAATCGGAGAATCTCCTCGACGGCCGAAGAAGCTTCTACGACCGACGAAAACTCCCACAACCACTCACGAAGACGCTCTTCGCACCGTCGTTTCGTTTCCCACCGTGACCAGTGATTTTGGAAACTCGGCTATGAGTTTTGCATACGACGCGGAGAGCATTGGACAATGTGCGCGACAGAGATTCTCTTGGAATTTGGGTCATGATAATATATTTTAATGCAACGGGGCCACAAAAAGCCCCCCTTCACATGGCCAAAGTGAGGCCTTGCGGTAAAACGCGCCAATCACGCTTGTAACTTTCTCGCACACTTTTTTGACGTCCGTGTTACGTTTTTCTCTTTGACGTTGCCACGCCGCTGGCATCGAAAGGGGGATTTTCCGCGCATTTGTTGCGGAAAGTAGTATGTGATACTTGTACGAAAACTCGAAGTCCCGACGGCGGTCGGGAAGTTTGCGACACTCGCCTCGCTCTCTTATCACGGACAGCACTCCCTTCCGACTCGTGCGGCCGACTTCGCGACATCCGTTGGAGGTCCGCTTTTTTGCACCGTGCGACACAAAGTTACTATTAAAAATCCGATTTTTGTGAAGAAAAAGAGCCCTTTATGCGGAGAAATAACTTTTTATGGAGAAAAAAAGGTCTTTATGCGGAAAAATAACCTTTTATGAACAAAAAAGCCCTTTATGAGGAACAACGATCTTTTATACGGGAAAACAACTATTTATGACGAAAAACAATTATTGATGACGAAAAGCAAGCATTGATGACAAAAAACTACCATTGATGACGAAAAACAAACGTTGATGACGAAAAACAACTATTGATGACAAGAAACAACCGTTGATGGCGAAAAACAACTATTTATGACGAAAAACAATCATTGATGATGAAAAGCAATCATTGACGACGAAAAACAACTTTTCATTACGAAAAACCACCTTTTACGAGATGAAATTTAGCCTCTGACTTTTATTTATTTATTTTTGCTCATCCAACAGACTTGTCCCCAAATCGCAACTGAAGAGCCGCGCAGAACTCCCTGTCGCACCGTTAATTTCATGCCGAAAATGTCTCGCCAGAGCCACCTGAGATCTCACAATGACGCTTACGCGGCTCCGTCGCGAGATTGCGAATCTTCGTCAACCAAAGTTCGAAGATGAAATTTCTTCTCATCAGTGCCGACAAAGAAGCGACCCGGAGAAATTCTCACCGGTTCTTCGTCGGCATCTCCGACAATCCAGCGTTTCACGGAGGTGCGAATGCCTCGCTGTTCCGCGCTCAAAAACCCTTTCCCGACGATTTCGTCGAGTTGCGGCTTGTCTCCCGAACGATTAACTTCCGCACCCAATCGGCTCCACCCCCTCCAAAAGCAAAGTCCGGAAAACTCCGACGACTCCAAGCCGGACGATCCTTGCCGGATTCGCTCCACCCCCTCGGTCGTCGCTCTTCACCCCCATCGAAATTCGAGTAACCAGAGTCCACAGCCAATGACCGAATAATTAATGGAGATTAATTTCGCCCCGAGCCGATTGCCCGAAGAGCCAGAGAGGAAACCGCCCAACCACTCTTTAACATACTCCCCCCCCCTTCCTCCCCAACGCAATTTCCGCTCATCCCAATTGAGAACGAAAGAAACTAAAAAAAGACCCCCTTCAACGATGGCAAGGATCTAAAAAAAACGAGTCTCCGATCACCCG
Source organism: Ichneumoninae sp. B BG-2022a (assembly GCA_030522725.1). Classification (NCBI taxonomy): domain Eukaryota; kingdom Metazoa; phylum Arthropoda; class Insecta; order Hymenoptera; family Ichneumonidae; species Ichneumoninae sp. B BG-2022a. The sequence goes on from JAPYZD010009635.1 coordinate 8,685, forward strand.
ACCCAATCTAGGGATCCAAGATGTTTGTCGAGAATCCCGTTGTACCCCGGCAATCCGGGTTCTTCCTCGCGGATGATGAGGGATGTTCGCTCGGGACGCGATGGGTTCTTCTCCCTGCCGCCGGGATCGCGCGACACAACACCCAGCGGGTATCAAACCAACCGGGTCGGTTGGATGATGAACAAAGCTTCGCGCTATGTAAAGCCAGTTTAATGGACCGAAACTCGGTATTAAGCCATGAATACGGAATGGCCGCGCACTTAGCCCACAAACCTATTTACATTTCCAACGTCATACCCGCCATCCCTACCCCTGTTCGCCGTTACACCGGTACAGTTCTCGTCCTCTCGCCGGTCCCCCACATCCTCCATCTCCGCCTTCTCCACCTCCTGCGACTGGTGCTTGCCTGAGTCCCCTATGTGTTTCAGGGCTGTAACATCCTCGCCTCCCCGCCCCTCACCCGGACGCGGAGGCACAGCGATGATACAGAGGAAGCAGGGGGTTGACTGCGAGACCCGAGCGTGTCCACCCTCGCCCCGGCTTCGCAACCCTATAATCTTCATTCAACGCGAAATGCCAAGTGCCGGAGCAGCACAGCAAGCTGGGTCTTGAGAACCTTATTGGCTCCACCGAAAACGGCCGGCTTCTTGGTTACCGTTTATTTACCTATTAACCCAATTTCGCGCTCGAACCCCTTCCTGCCGCACCGTTGTGATCCGACAATAATCATTCCCAGACGCAAACTACTAGTCTCTGCGTGTTTCTGGCTCGGAAGCCAGAAAATTGGGTGACGGGGAGGAGAATCCTTTGAGATGCCACGATGGGAGCGCTGCATTGAAATTAATAAGTTACTGTGATGCTTATTTGGGGATGCCAGTAGGGGATGTTGGGGCTAAATGGTTTTCCGTTTGAGATGCACTGAGAAAATCGGGGATGGAGCGAACGCACATAAGGTTGAGCCAAATAAATGTGGTTGGCTCAATGACGATTTAGGTGGCTCAACTACTGAGAGGTTGAGTTGACAACATAAGGTTAGCTCAATGACGATTTAGGTGGATCAACCACTGAGAGGTTGAGTTAACAACATAAGGTTGGCTCAATGACGATTGAGGTGGCTCAACCACTGAGAGTTTGGGTTAACAACAGAAGGTTGGCTCAAGCTCTGGGTGTGGTTAAATCCGGCGAAGCTCATGGTGAACTTGATCAATAGGTCTTATCGAGAGTGAAGGTGAGCAATGAGATCGATTGGTTCAAGTTCACCATCAGTTTCGCCGGATTTAACCTCACCGAGATATTGAGTCAAGCTTATGTCGTTAACCCAACCTCTCGGTGGTTGAGCCACCTAAATCGTCATTGAGCCAACCATATTTGGTTGGCTCGAGCGCTCATGTATGTTCGCTCCATCCCCGTTTTTTCTCTCAATGTGAGACTCTTCTTTCGTGTCGTGCTTTACACATTGGTAAAAACAGTTCGTTTTGCCCCTTCTCTTGTTCTTGGAGGATTCGTGACCAAAAAACAAACATTTCATGGTGTAATTGCCTAATCGCTGGCAAAATAGAGTTATGAACGGAGGGTTGAGGATCTGAAATGTGAAATGAATTGTAATTGCGAAGCGACGCATTGCGTGACCCGAAACTTGCTGGCGTTGATAAACCACCCCCCCCCCCAGGGAACGACGAGACCTTTCTTGGGGTCCTGTTTTAGAAATGGGTAAAAATAGTCCATTTTGCTCCGTTCTCTTGTTCTTGGGCGCTTCGTGACGAAAAACCAGAAATTTCATGATTTAATTACATAATCGGTGGAAAAATATAGTTACGAAGGGGGGGTGTGAGGGTTTGGAATGTGAAATGAATTTTAATTCTATAATTGGGAAGCGACGCATTGCGTGACCCGAAAGTTGCTGGCGTTGATAAACCCCACCCTCGGGCAACGAGGAGACCGTTGAACATCACGAAGCTCAACCTGCCGTGGAATTTTCCGGCACTTTGCAGCCCGTTGCGCAAGTCAACCCTTTGTAGTCGCTTCTCAACCTCCTTCGCCTTCTCCACCCTGCGGCATTTCGGTATACTCCGGAATGTAGATTGCTGGGAATGGACTGTATGCTCGTGCACGCGATCATAACGGCGCATAACTCTGTTTATTTTATCTTTCGGTTTTACGCGACACAGCCATAATTACTTAATTGGTTTTGACACAAAATTAACATTACCGTTTCGTAACTTCTATTAATGAAACTTTGTTAATGAAAAAGCATCGGACGAAGCTCGAGTAGCTACCTAGACCTAACAGACCTACCATTGAGTCTACCGTAGACCAATTTATTTTCTTTTTTTCGGTACCGAACAGAATCATATCGATCCATCCGTGCTTAATTGTTTCTGATACAAATTTACATTACTGTTTCCTAACTTTTATTAATTAATGAAAACTGAATGCATTATCAATTGACAAACGTGTATTAATTATCCATTGATAAATATCAATTAATGAGTAGAAATGAATTATGAATTAACGAATACGTATTAATTATTAATTAATTATAATTTAATTACGAATTAATGAAAATGACTAAATTAACGATAAACCATCGGCCGAAGCTCGGGTAGCTGCGTAGACCTAACAGATCAACCACAAACTCTACCGTAGAGCAATTTTTTAAAAACTTTATCAAACAGGCTCGTGTCGCCCCAGCCGTGCGTCATACAGAGAATCGCAGAGGGGGTCTCGATAGAGAGGCTGTTTACGCTCGGCTCGGCCAGAAATCGTTTGCGGCTTGGCGTTTAACGGGGCATTCGCCGCAGAGAGGCCGGCATCGCGCACGTACCTACTCCATAATGTCATTGCCGTGTTATATTCTCGCGGTAGACCTCTAGCGGCATTTCCGCGGACTTCTCTGGAAGCCGCGTTTCGGCAGCCCCGGCGAATTCCGCCACGCGGACACCGGGCCCGCCGCTTTCGCAACCGTATCAATCGAGTTATCGAATACCCGAGCAGAAATTGGGATCAGGCTGCCTGATACCCTATCAGGCCCTGTTAAGGTACAGCCAGGGCGTGCCTGATCAGGCGAGCCTGATGAGGGCC
>JAPYZD010009640.1:0-10053 GCA_030522725.1 Ichneumoninae sp. B BG-2022a
CAACTTTTTTTTTAATAACAATGATTCGTTCATTTTTCGGAATACGTTGAATGTTTTCAGATTTTTATCTTTATTTTGATTTTTCTTGTTTTTTACATGGAAAAATGTGCAAAAATCAAAATAAAGATAAAAATCTGAAAAAATTCATAAGTATTCCGAAAAATGAATACTTATGAATATTTCTTTTTCAACAATTTGTTAATAACATTTTGAAACTGTTATTATGCAAAATTATTCTTTTCAGTGCCTATAATAAGTAAGAATTTTTTCAGATTTTTATAACATCGGGAAGTGTTTGCAATTCTTGCCCGAATTTCTCGAATTTAGACGAAATGCACACCACTCGCTGGAGCTACCTTAAATGTGTAAGTAAATACGTATCTACGGAGTACGGAGTATAGTATATTCTTTCCCGCATCCCCAGGTGCAAAAATCTCGGAATGCGGGTCCTAAATTAAGCCATTGGACGGGGTCGGATTTGTAATAAAACTTCAACGTGTTTGTGTTTGGGACTTCCTTCATGAGTACACGTGTACGAGAATTTCCGATTCGGCTTCGTGCCAGCCACTTCCCAATGTGCACTCGTGACCCTTTTTTGCTTTCCGCAACGCTTGCCACGGTGAATGCGAAACCTAGACATGTACCTGTCGTACGACAGTACGTGTGCGCGATTTTGTGACTTTCGATGGATTAAAGAATCATACGAAACACACATGTATGTATACATGTTTTTCTCTTGCTTTCAGAATCCAGCGATGATCATCATATCGTCAATGTGATGCGACTACACTACAACTGGATGGTCCTCGTGGCCATTGTCTGGACAATTCTGCTCGATGCCTCGGCACAGGAAACTATCGGGAACGCACCGAGCGCGCGAGGGTTTGAGAAAAGAAAATCGGTTGAGAAGTACGAAGAAAAATCGAACGAGCGCAGTCGGCGCAATGACAGTACGATGGACGATGTCAGGAGCGAGGTACAGGACAATGCGACAGTATCGTCGAGGGACGACGCGAAGCAGCGGATCGACGCAGACGTTGATACGATCGACGATGCCGGAACCATCGAGGCGAACAATCGTCATAGTCAGCAAGGTACGCAAATCCACGGCGGCATATCGACTTCACGGGACAATATTGGAACAAAACATGAATATTTGAAGAGGGCGGACAAGCATCGTTACACCAACTACGATGAGGGTCCCTTTCAGCTCGTCGTGCACGGTACTCTTGGCCGGGTATCGACGACGGAGAATGTTACGGTGTCGAGTGTCGCGAGTGACGGATCGAGTCCCGCGAAACAGTATGTTTTCAGTAAGGTGCACGATGCAGTGGGTCCTAATTTTGATATCGATACCGTGCGTTCCAATGAAACCGCGCATAGGAAGTTCGCACACACGGACCGAGCCTCGAAACTCGCACGAGCTTCCGAGAATTCCGCTCGGTTAATTTCCAATTCAAGTGCATCGAGCACGAATTACCGAACGCCTGATTTGAGACTGGGAACTCGTAGTGACGAGAGCGAAGCCATAACGAAATATTCAAACGGTGAAACACAGCCGATGATTTCCTTGTCACGGAATATCGACTCTGCCGGAGGGCGTCGATCGATGCGCGATGCGATGAGATCGTCGAGCAGCAGCGGAAGCAGCAAGGACGACAGGCTGTCATCGCCAAACGGTAGAACTAGTCTTTCCGATTCGTCTCATGCAAATATAGCATTCCGTAAATATGACGATCATAACAAGAGGAAAAACAAGCGGTTGCCTTTGAACACGCGAAGCCCAATGGGCGAATCGTTGAGCATGTGGGAAAGCAAAGCCACGAGCACCGTCGCCTCACGGGGCGCGGAATGGACCGTCGTTCATGAGACTGTCACGACGTCACTGTCGACCTCATATCGCGATGAGGAAAAATCAGTTTTAACAAAATTTAAGGAAATGATCCCATTGACTGAAAAGCAAATTGTGGAAGAACCTACGGACAAGGACCGGGCACTCGTTGACGACTTCGCTCACTCAGGAACTGCCACGTTTTCCACGGCTCCCGAATATTTATCACAAAGGGAGGCTTATCGAGTTACCATACCTTCGAGGAACGAGCGCGAAAGCTCGGAATTCGTGACAACGGACAGCACGAACAATATTAATCTTCCACCCATCGCTAATGATATTCCGCGAGCATTGTTCGAAGGAGAGTCTGTTCGAAATTCCGAGCCATCCGATACTGGTACATACAATGAGGAGATGAGCATTTTAACCAGCAGCGCAGAGGAGAATTTTCAACACCCGAACATTCTGAAAGAAAACCCGATGAAAAGCCCTTCACGCCCGTCCGGGATGAAAATGGTCGACGGGCAGCGGCAAAAAATTCGAGAAATTAATTACCACGAAAGCATGAAAACTAAGGCAATATCTTACTTAGGATCATTGCCAAGTGTCGAGCTGAGCGAAACGAAAGGCGAAACAGTTGCGGTTGCTAGGAGGAATAAAGTCGCAGAGAACGAGGCATCTTGGAGAGGGAGATCAGGTGGCACTGGGGCTAACGAAGAGCTTGGGACGCCTCACCCGAGCACCGAGCCGAAGAGGGTCAGCGGTATCGGGGAATTCGTCGATAACGCCGCAAATCCGCATAGAACGAGGGACAACAGGATCCATAGAAGTGTCGTTAAGATCGCTCTCACCGGGTTTCAAAGGGAACGGCGGTCTCATAAAAGTCTTATCGGACGAGACTCGACCGGAGGGATAAACCTACCCCGGGACCAGACGCAGAACCATGTGCAAGGGCGAAGAGAACAGGTGCTAAAATTCTTTTCCCAGATCGATAGCCCGCAGATAGGACGATCTCGAGTCTTGGAAGATGGAGCCTCGGAGCCGATAACACTTGAGAATTCAAACACGTTTCCCTCTTCGGATGCTGTGCAACGCGCGACTGACGTAATGGAATGGAGCGTTGCTCCCAGGCGAACGAGAAAAATGGAATTTTCCAAGATTGACCCCGCCGATAATCAAGCCCCTCAACAAAAAAATACTGGCCGTGATAGAGTTATTCCGTCGAGAGGCCCCACGGTCTCCCAAGCGTCGCCCCGGGTTGGTGCAGAGGATCGGGGCATCGGGGTTGTCGAGAAAACTCGCGCGAATATGATCGGGAAAATTGATTGGCATGTCGCCGGTGATACGCCTCCGTCGATGAGACCGTTTCCACAACTACGCCCAGAGGATCACGGTCCGATCGAGGGTGAAGACGATTGCAACGGAGTAACGACTGAACGGCAACGTCTCGACAAATCACTTACCCAAAATTACCAGGAAGTTCGCAGAGGAACGGGGTTGCCAGAGGGTCAGTCGGAAAGTCGCGATAGAGCCTTAGACCGCCAACTTACGGTTTCCAACCGATTTACCTCAATTTCACCGAAGGCTAAGCCAGCCATCGACCACGTCACCGGTGTCACGCGTCCCTTCGCACTCGTCGACGAAACCTACCGGGATGATAGACGCGTTCCGATGAAATACGAATTCTTCGGGAAGGCGAATTACAGAAGAACACTAAAAATCGATGAAGGAAATAGCGTCACGCTGGTAAATACTTTAAAGGTTCGTGACTCGACTGTGGTCGTGGAAGACCCGTCGAAGATAGGAATAGAACAGAGAAACCATAACGATGGTAAAACGGTCGATGTCAAGCTCTGCGAGACGTGTAAAATTGTGGGCGTCGCGGAGAACACGAGCGTCGGCCACGAAGGAAACGCCGTTGATGCCGGTAGCGAGAAACGCAGCGACGAAAATGTCGATCGCGATACGAAAAAAAATGAATCGAAAATAGGGAACATGATTCGTTCGGAAGTAACGAGATTGAACGAAATACCCGTTGATACTGTATTGACTGTTGACCATGGAGCCTCGTTAGCGCCCGCTTCTGCGAAATTCAAAGTGATTGATCATTCGAGACGGGAGGCACGCGTTGCCGAACAATTGCAACAGGAAGACGGGGGATTGTTGGTACGTGGCCAAGAACCAATTTTCATTGCGCCGAAACGCGAGAATTCAATTCTCTCGCGGGATCGACTCACCGAGCGTTCGTCGGATTCCGGCGAATTAAAAGCTGATGATGACGCCGTCGCGTTGGGATTAAGTCTCGACGGACGAAACGAAAACAATGAAAGCAGCTCGTACTCTCATCACCATGACGAAACCCAAGAACGCCACTTTTATTTTCCGTCGAAGAAAAAGGCTTACGGGGAACGTACTCAAGGACCCTTAATCCCGAGGGTTCGCGAGAGTTTCATGGTTGGTAGAAACTTGAGCCTCGAGTTTTCCAATAATGCACTTACGAGTCCTCGGGGTCCGGAAAATTTCAACGTATATGCAACCGCGCAAACGGCATCAACGTCCACCGGCGCTAGACGTCGTAAAAGCCTCTTCCATAATGCCCTGACGGCAGGATCGTCGAGTTCATCGAAGACCGATGGCGTTCCCTGGTCTATCGGTCCAACTTCGGATGACGACAGATACTCGATGAGAGAGGAGCTTCCCAAGGTACCACAGTCTGGAGTTCCGAGGGTGACGCCTGTCTACGGTGAATTGGGCGACGACGCTGCCGAGGAACAAATCAGAAAAGGATTTACGATGGAGGATAGTTTTACGTTTTACCTAACTGAACCGACAAGTGGACGTTATTCTGGATATATGAGTTCTGCAACGGTACCGTCGCCGAAAGTTCGTGATATAAAGCCGACCGATAACATTATCCGAACGATTGAGCAAGTGTTTGGTGAAGAATTCTCGGAACAAAAGTCGGCGAGGTCCGGCAACGGGGAATCAGCGAATTTGCAACGACCGCATACCGGAAAGCCACGCGAAAACGTTAAAATTGATCTCGGAAATGACGATATCCAATCTCTCAATCACACGGACCGCGATAATTCGACGCGTATAACCGCAACGTTAAATCAATGGCCGGTAAAGCATAGCGCGGTTGTTGAGGGTGATTTACTGCTCGGTGGCTTAATGATGGTTCACGAGAGGGAGGACTCGATCACCTGTGGTCCGGTAATGCCGCAGGGTGGCGTGCAGGCACTAGAAGCTATGCTCTACACCCTCGATTGGCTTAACGAACGCGATCTCGTACCCGGTGTCAAAATCGGGGCCCACATTCTGGACGACTGCGACAAGGACACTTACGGACTGGAAATGGCAGTTGATTTCATCAAAGGTAAGTGCTCCGATGTCAAGTACCCATTGTATTGACAAAATTCTCATCGACAAGCCATGATCCAGTTTAACTATAGATAGACCGTAAAAGTACAACGATCGTAGGCAAAGGCCTCACATTACCTCATCGAATTCCATAGAGACAGACCAGATTTTCATTAAGATATAAGATCTGAAGTCTCTGCAGCCGCTTTTCGGGCAGTCGATGTTACTGTTGGCCGCCACGCAGCTACTAGCAGTCTTGACAGTAAATGGCATCGCGCAGAACAAGGCCAAAGTTTCCCGAGCTTGGGATAGTAGTCGGCTGAAAGTGGCCAATCACTGTGTCGTCCCCGAAAACTTCCTTATTGCACCGCTTCCCGAGCCGAGTCTCCGGAACGAAACCATGGGAACGTGATTTTCTGTTGGGGTGAAAAGCCATCACTCCAAGATAGCATGTTTATGGCAGGAGCATAGGCAAACTACGTAACACGTGACACCTCCCCCAACGTGAATGTATCGCGAGCGCGGGATAACAAGCGGCAGTGTCGACACTCCGCCGCTTTAAGGCATTCTGATAAAGCATCGTCTGACTGCGGACAGGGACTAGATCATGCAGATTCCAAACTCATTCCGGGAGCGCGGCGGTATTTTCTTTCCCGAGGGCTTTTTGCTTGCGAACCGGCTGTCGGTAAGAGGAAATGAAATATTGTCGAGAGCTGCTGAGCTTGCGCCGATAACCTCCGACCAACCACCAGCGGTGTGTCGCTGGTGCGTCGTCGACTGGCACTCACCGCGGACAGTAACCGACTGCCCGGCAACGAAGACCCCGGGTAGCGGAGAGTTATCTACAGCAGGGAAAATTCCGACTGCTGGATATTGGGTAAACGCATTGGGTCTATGAAAATCTACAGTTTTCTTGAGTGCTCCAACCGCTGATTCTAAGTGATTCGCTTTATTGCTCGCTTCGCTATAGTATCGTTGGCAGGTGCCAGATAGGGCAGGTGATAGATTGATGAAACAAAATCGGCAGCCTAATACTTAGAGTTATGGGACTACTCAGCTCCGAACCGTGTCTGTATTATATTGTAACGACCGGGCGAATGAATAACGCGCGTATTTATTTTAGGGGTGGATATTATTAGTACAATCGCATCGGTCAGACGTATCAGTCCAGACTATTTAACATGACGGTCGATCTCGTATCGATCGTCCGTTCGTTCGTCTAATGTCAAACCTAACTAATACCGTGTGTCTTAACGAATAGTCAGCTACGATATTCGTTACAATATGTCCTCATATTAATTAATATTTCATTTAATTTGATATTTTATTAACATATGTCATTACATTTTTGCGAAGCGATAGGGAAAGTGTGTTTCACATGTCGTCACGGAATGGTCTCGCGATAGTACATTTTTTTTATTTCTCAAGATAAAAACCAACAAAACAGATGTCGCGTTCGTAAAAATGCATAGCGAATACACGCATTGCAATGTTCCATTCCCACGTAGCGTTCCTGCATAACGAATTTTCATTATTATGTGCCGGGGTTCGTGACGTGTGAAAGATTGTTCGTTGCACGTGCGAGCTGCTCCACCGTTCCGAATATTATGTTTGCGTCTGCATCATTACGAATAATGCTTTTATAATTCATACACTCTTGCGCCGTTAACGATCACGAAGTCGTTAGGATAATGTCACTATGATTTTGCTTTCGTAAGCGATTTTCAATGTAACACGAATGTTCGCGCGCAGCTATTTCGATTTAAGCTTTACGGGACGTCGAGTTGTTGGAGGGATAATTCTCGCATCACTCGTTTTCAAAACGTCTACGGTTCTGTCGCTATAGTCGTTCATACGTTCACACGCATACAGCAACAGAACGTATAGGTACGTTTTGCAAACGAGTGACTCGAGAATAATCCCGCAGGTCTCTCTCCATCGGAGTCGCTTGTTTATTTGAATACGGCAATTTCATCGCATCATACGATCGAACGTTACGACTTGTCGTTTTGGACTGCAAGTTTAATATGCGACGTGAATTGAACAGTTCTATGAAAGCCAGTGGCTTTGATCAATTTCTCAGAATCGCCGCGTTTCAATAAACACGTGCATATAACACATGTATGTAAGCATTGAAATTGCTCACACCTGTCAAGTGCACGCCGACAGTCCAGTGACCGAAGACGTAAATGAATGCGCTGATATTCACGCACAGGTACATTTCGATATTATATCTGTGGGGAAGATCGAGAGATCAATGATCATGCGACTAATGATGTTTATGCTAAAATAGTGGACTGTGACAAACCATTGCTGTGACCATTGGGACAGAAAGAAATTACTTGGAATTCGCGAACGGTAAAAAAAGTGCGACTTTGAATTGCGAGGACTGTGTTCCGCGGTAGTATGCATTATACGGCTCATATATAAAAGGCACTGCAGCGCGGCATTACCAGTGAGCTGCCGAGATAACCTCGCTCCGCACGGCATTGGTCGCAGTAATTTGTCAAGGCTTACTTCGTCAACTGGGTTTTGTAATAGAACGCATCATTTTTCAACTTTATCTGCAACTCAAACAGAGAGGTAATGGCAAAATCGAAGCAATCTTGCGAAAGGGCTAGAAACGCCGCTCATTCGTCGTCGCGAGGTGCGATGACAAAATCGAAACGCCTCCGACTCTGCTTCTTTTTGCGTGCACACATAATTATTTTTATTTTATTTTTTACATCCCACGCAAAGTTTAATGAGTTTTTACATTTTTCTTTTCTCAGTTTTCCCGTGTGCAGTGGAACGTGTAAATTGTCGTAATTGCATGTTCGAGGGGGCGGGAAATGACAATGCACCTTTCGAACAGATTGCGTCTGATAAATGGGCGTTGGGAAACTTCCGAGAGCGGTCTGATAATAATAATCTTAGCTCTGGTAATTGCTAATTAACGTTTGTGATCGATCATCAAGTCAATGCCTTACCATGGTGTGAACGGCAATCTTTCACGGGTAAAAGTGTTGAATGGGCCCCACTCCGATTAGCACGTGATTCAATGATTTATGGACCGGGCAATATTCACCACTTTTACCCTACCCACATCTTTGACGCACAATTGGACATAGTACGCACATTAGTGTATATAGTAGACGTTCAGAAGCAAATACTGACACCGATAATCAGCGTCGATGTATGACGTATCAAATGCATGCACCGGCTCAACATACTCGATCCGAATATCGAGCAAGGTACACTACAGTAAGTCATAGATATCCATGTCTGCGCATGATACCGGCTAAACACGGGATCACTCGGCGAACCGCGATGTCGGAGAGAGAGAGAGAGAACATCCTACAGCACACGGCCCGATCCGATGGTCCTTCACTTCTCGTAGACTGTACGCTGGCTTGTCAGACACTACCGACATTCCACCAACTATAAACAAGCGAGCGATCAAACCTGCCACGTAAAGCCGAGCCAAAGTGGCGGTAGACAGGGGGTCACTTTCATGGATCATGGTTACGAACCATGGATCACGAGGACGTAATATATGTTCAGAAATGTTTCACCGTTAAGAAACGCTCGCCCTGTATCAAAACGAGATGAAAAAGCCCGCAGCATCTTTGTGTTAATTAACCCTCCGAGTTGCGAATGGATGGGACACCAGAGAAAACGGATAGGCGAGGTGGATCCTACCTCAAAAAAATTCATGTCGCACGGAGCTGAGGGAAGCTGCTCATGCGAAACTTTGGTCGACCAAAGGTGACCAAATTCAAATTTTAAATTGCTCCCTCGTGTAATTTAGTTCTTTTGCCCTTGCAAACCCGAGAAATCTGGCAATCATTGGAGATTAAAAAGTATGGCACACGTGAAACCGTGGAATCCGGCCTGAGCAACGTGCGTTAAAGATGGGCGTCGATCAGTCACGTCGTGAATCGGCTTAACCGCAAAGCCATTGCTACATGTGATGTGTGACACATAACAGTGCGGCCCCGTGGTCTCTCCATCCCACTACCGTGATAATTGCGCGACCTCGCGATTAATCATCCGGTCGCTGTGATACGACCGGATGTTGTCGCTTTTCGTCAAGATAACGAATGGGTCGATTGTCGATCCGTTACGTTGAACCGCAAGTTTTCGTCCACAACAATTGCTCTGCGAACAGAAAAATCCCATAGACTCGAACTACTTTGAAACGGACACTTCATCGTAACTTTCAAATCATTGGGCTACTGAATGTAATACCGGCGCATACATTCGGGCCCGTCACCGGTATGATTTCTCTCGGGTAGCGAAGCTAAGGGAACTCTGTTCATGTTGTGTAACTTTAAACGTTTATTCTCTATTAGCCAGTAATGCTGAGGTTTCCACGAATTCATCGCGGAAACCCCCATGTTACGCGAGTTGTTGAGAAGGTTCGTAATGATGCCGGTAAAAACTCTACAACCCTGTGCACACATCGTCAAACTTTTTTGCGAAACTTTTCTTATACATAAATCTTTCCACAAGGGCAAATGCCAAAGGCGGCCCTTGAGAATCAGCGCAGCGCACTGGGCTAGAAAAAATATACATTTACTCGTTTCAACAACATTTTTTTGAACCTATTAATCCGTCCCGCAGTCAGATGTACCATTCGTTAAGCCGCGGCAATGCGTAAATGGAACGATTTTAGTCCGTACCTGAAAGAATCCATGTTGAGAAGAAAAATTCCAAACTATTGAAGGGGTGTCCGCTGCTGCATGAGACTGAGAGCTGGGCGCTGTTCAAGAGGAATTTTAAGGAGGTTGGAGCGAGTGGTGTTCATTTTGCCTAAATTCGAAAAATTCGGGCAAGAATTGCAAACACTTCCCAATGTTATAAAAATCTGAAAAAAT
>JAPYZD010009642.1:0-10505 GCA_030522725.1 Ichneumoninae sp. B BG-2022a
ATTACAACGCACATGTGTTTGAAATTTCAGAAACAGTTTATGTAAAAAAGCTTCCTGTACTGTTCATTAATTTTCAAACAAAATTTTTTAACAGTGTATCAAAAACTATCTATACAGACGTTCCCCCTGGAAACTATTGGTATGGTAGAAAATACTATCCTTTTTCTCGGTGTGTTCCCTTTAAATTCCGACAAAAAAAAAAAATGTTACCGCACACCTGTAACGCAATGTAAATCGCTTGGCCGAGAAAGAATGACGAAGACATTTTGCCAGACATATTTGTGTAATGGGCGAGATGGAAGGGAGATTTTTTTTCTTGCAGGGTTAGCCACGTATGAGGAGAAAGACGAGACCTCGTACGAGTCTGCCGTGTGTGCGGTTTGCCGGAAAGAAACTCGCCTGTCGGCCCAGGGTCGCCGCCTCAATATTTACGCGTCACAAAAGGGCGAATACCGACGTTCCCGCACCCCGGAGTATACTCGCTGGGGTGTTGTAACGCCGCAAGGAGTGTCTCTTTATTGGATAATAAATAACCTGTTTCATTTATAAGAAGGAGATAAAACGCGGTGGTGGCGTGCTCGCCATAAGAACGGATCTTTGTACGTCTTTGCCGACGCTCCCCGCTAGTTCTACCCGCTATCTCGTGGCCGGAAGTGCCTATGTGCTTCCAGCTATGTGCCATATGTTTCATTCCGTTGTTGCTGTATCTCTTCACTTAGCTTTATTTGATGCGTAGGCCAGAACGCCGTAAATATCGGAAGGAATAACGGAAATACGTCACTTCCGGTCAAAACGTGTCATTTTTCGACCGAAAGTTACGCCATTGGGGAAAAGCTTGCGTCAGGTTTGGAAATCTTGATTTTTGACCGGAAGTAACGTATTGGGAGAAAACATCGCTTCTGGTTTGAAGACTTCATTTTTTAAGCGAAAATGACGTCATACAGGAATTATGACACTTACGATCGAAAAATGAGATGTTCGAAGCGGAAGTGCAGTTTTTGCCTATGACGTCACGTATGGTAAAAAAAATTAAGGTTTTTATACCTGAAGTGACGTTTTCTCATATGACGTCAATCCCAGTCGTAAATCAATATTTCAAAAGCGGAAGTGGCCTTTGCGCAGATAAAGTCTCTTCTGCTGAAAATCCAAGATTTTGAAACCTTATGAAACATTTTCCTATGTGACGTCACTTCCGATTGAAAACTGAGATTTTGGAACCGGAAGAGACACTTTCCTGCATGACGTCACTTCCGGTTAAAAGCTGAGATTTTGGAACCGAAAGAGACATTTTCCTGTATAACGTCACTTCCGGTTGAAAACTGAGATTTTGGAATCGAAAGACACATTTTCCTGCATAACGTCACTTCCGTTTGAAAACTGAGATTTTGGAACCGGAAGTAACGTTTTCCGCGCCGCCGATTAAATCTCATCTGTCTGGTGTTACAAAGTTTTAGCATGGGAACGATTCGATATCGAGACGAAGGCATCGATCCCTAAGAGTTCGATATCCGTCTCTTCTTCGCCGGAGTTTTGTCAATACGACAGCCAGCCCGAGCGATAAATACGGATGCAGAGAAGATGGTGATTTGGCGGTACCACAGGAAGAATGCCCGCCATGTGCAGTTTCGATGGCCCGTAAAGACGGACGCGCGGCGCGCGCGCCCAGCGTTGCAGTTCTTAAGGAATCGTGGGCTCGTAATTCTCGCAACGCACGCTTTACGAGAGAACCACGACCGCGAGGCTCGTGTGTGGGTAACCCCAAAGACCGTGGACGTAAAGCCAGTGGCCGCGGGGGTGGCGGGGGCAAAGAAGCAATAAACCCATAGCCGTATAAATTCGAAGAGGTATCCAGCTCACGTGCAAGACCAGGAAACCCCTTGGGCAGCTTCCCAACGGTGAGGGCCGATCGCGGAAACGTCTCCCCACTTCCTGTTTCCCATGACCCGTTTCGTTACATTGTACAATACTATGCACTCTCGAATAAATATAATTCCATCCCCGTCGACAATGACGGGGAAGCCGAGTGGACGCACTCGTTTCGCGAACAGTGGTCGTCATTCCCGTCTGGAATGGCCATTGTATTGTTGCCGGGGAGATGCCGAGGGACGTCGGAAACGTCACCGAATAAATTGGCCGCACAGATTCCGGCGCGCCGTTGTCCTGGAATTTTATTACGCTTCGATTTAATCGCTCGATCGAACGTTCGACGGGAACTGACGTGGAAGTAACGGCCAAACCGCTGTGGTGGAATCATCGTTTCACCGGCAGCGGCGGCCGATCAATGGCGGCAACGACTGCCACTGCGAGTCGGAACGTTAAACTGAGGCGAACGAGGCGTCCCATTTGTATGCATTATCGCCTCGTACGATTGCCGTGTCTGTAAAACATAATAATGTGACAGACTGAGGTCTGTAATTTTATTGGGAAATGGATGTTTGGGGGTGTCGTCAGTTCGTTGAATTGCGAGAGGATATATGATATATATATGTATGATATTCGGTACGAGCGGTGAATATGGGGGACTGAAAAGTTTGGACGTGTATCGCCTGTTTTTGGGAAGAAAATCCCATATCGCACGGTAAACAAAATTTGTACGTTTAAGACACCTTTTATGTCCATATACGTCTACTATTATATTGTTAATTTCACGAAAAATATTCGTAAAATTGACACATTTTTGGAAGATCGACAAGAATTTTATTTTTATTTTTTGTAAAATTAAGACGAAAAGAATTGTGGACGTTTGTGGACGAGAAACATTGGCACCTATTTTACTGTGCGGTGGAAGGGACAGATCGGATAGACCTTCCGTTTCGACTTTCTCGCAGTGATGATTTAATATTTTCTTCAGCATTATTATAACCGAATATATGTCATGTGACGATAAGGTGAAATGCCCAATTATCGATCGTGGCCCAATTACCGTCCGTTAATCGTATTATCTGCGATAGAAAATTCTATTTGTGTCCGCCATACTCAATTTTTTTGCAAGACAGCATAGGTCAGCGATTAAGCCTTAGATGGGTCCATATGACAAACTTGTAGGACTCAAACCGGGTCATTGACAACATCGCGTATATATCAAGTTCATAATTTAAAAAAATAGTAAATAATAAAAAAGTAATACTTGTTTATATCGCCTCAGAACAACAGTGTAACATCTTATATGATAATCCTGTAAGAGATGTTACACTGTTGTTCTAGCGGTGTGATATTAATTAAGTCTCCAACATTGGCAGTAACGCCAGTTATTTCAATAAACTCTATAATTTTTAACAATCCTCCTTCATTTTCAATGCATGCCGAGCTTAGGTGGTCAGTAATCGGGACCTTCACCTTATATGACTGGGATGACATTTTCTCAATCGTACGAATTCATATTAGGCGATGCGAGTAGTTTCAGAGCTACTCACACGAAACAATGAAAGTGCGATAAGTGAGTAGTTCCAACGAACCGTATCGTCGTTCTTCATGATGTTCCAAGTATCCGACCGTAAAGTGGCTCGCCGCGCGTTTCTTATCCCTTTTATTCGATCGACCGCTTCAATGAAACTCCAGAGTCGCCGTCCCACGAAGCGGGAACAATAAAATGTCGAGAAACAAGCAAGCGAAGATCCTCGCAAAAAAGAACTCAGCTTCGTACGGGAATACACAGACGGGACCGAAGGATTGCTTGTTGCAAACTTGCATTACGAGCCAAGTTACACGGCAAAAAGCTCCGTTCTGGACGAAACCTCCATCGCCGCTATCCAACTCCAAGCTCAGTAGGGGCCCCGGAGTTGCCGTCGAGACGTTCAATTATTACGCGTATACGTGCGATCAATCTCGACTCCCTCGAATTACTTACACCGTCGAGTTAATCCCAGATGGGATGAAAGTTCGCGTGCGCTCGGAAGCTCGACCGCATCTCGTGGGAAATCCGTAGACGCTGAAGAATAATTTCAGGGTATGCTCTTGTGTACGCCCGCCCCGTGAAACTCCACAGCTCATAGTTTCCTACCTTTCCCGAAGCTCAATCCGTCTTTCCAGTACACACTAACGGTCTACTTCTAACTGTTCGCCAACGCCGTGCCGACCGTAGATGTTAATCCTTGAAAATGAAAAATAATTCGGGTGAAATGTAGATTGACCGCGGCGCAAAGAACTATACTTTTTTTTGGAAATAACAAAATATCAAATATTGCAAAGAAAACTAGTTAGTCAGGGGGCGTTTTCATTTTTTTTTTAGTTTCTAGAGCCAATGACGGATGTACACCCGGAAAAATAATTTATTTGACGACGGCCCGCTAATAAATATTTATTTATTTTAAGGTAGTCGGAGCGGTACAGTTCCGCTGAACGCGAGTTTCAGAGAAAATTTCGAACATTCCCGATGGGATAAAAATCTAAAAAAAATTAAGGATATGGGAGACGCTCCAAAGATTGTTTTTGCGAAATAATAATTCCAGTTTGTTATTACCATATTGAGGATAAAAATTAAGTTTTTTATTTTTCTTTTTTCGTTTATTTTTCTGAATACGTACGAATTTTTTCAGAATTTTTTGTAATCTTTGAAAAATGCGTTTGTTCACAGCTTGAACATAGAAAAAATACGATTTTCAGAGATTACAATAAAAATTCTGAAAAAAATCATACGTATTCCGAAAAATTATTACAAATTATTATTACCTAAAAAGATTTTTATCCCATCGAGAAATGTTTGAATTTTTTTCTGAACCGCACGTTTGTCGGGACTGTTTAAATACATACTTATTTAATTCAATTAAATGAAAATATTTAATTAAATCAAATAGACATTTATTTGCGGGGTGGCCATCAAATAAATTATTTTTCTGGCTGCATCCTCGCGATACGTCTAAGAATAAGGATGAACAGGCACGGATGGGCGAGCCGGCAACTACACTTGCGAGCTATCGTGGCCCGACTCCACTGCATGTATCGATAAAATGCAATTGCTTCTCTGCGCAAATACCAATGGAAGCCCATTTTTTTTCTTTTCCCTTTTTGTTCTATTTGCGCTCGTCCACGTATTGGCGTTCTCGCACCCCGTTTGGTCAGCACGTCGGTCATCGTCGCTGGTACACCAGCCAGACCAACGGTGCTGGTGCAACTGCTCCTGCGCTAAGCCGAACCGTCGCTGTCGTGTTTGCCAGGTTGATTGCATTTTCACAGACAAATATTGCAATATTATGACAAAGCTGATTGGCATGGACGGAGCAACAACGGGAAGCGAGGAGACTGATGGATGCGAGCGTTGGTTCATCGCTGCTGTGCATCCTTCGCAGATCTATATGGCGCATACATAGACATGCATCCTTGAATACCGTGCGCGAAGCACGTATAGTCGGCCAATTCTGTAGGGCGAGAGCCTCTGGCAGTCCTCTCACAGTCGCTTTGATTGCGCGTACGTTAATCGCATCTGCGGACGTTAATGCACTTATGTCTGCTCCAGAGAAATTCGGAAAATGTTGGGTGCGCAGTTTTGTGGTTTGATTGTGAAACCCGCCGTTGTGAACTGCAGTTTACACCGGTGAACATGGTTGTAACATGGCATGGAAATATCCACTGACGAAACAATGAAAAACCTACGCACCGTCGAAATTCGCGATGATGTTTCGAAATCCAACAATCAAAGGTATGAATGGGACTGTAGGTTTACACGAGAGAACGATATTCACACGATAAAAACTTCCCGTCCACTGTTTTATTCGCTTTCAGCATTTTGTAAAGATTTTCTACGCATACCCTTTGGTCATCGGTGTAATAACAAAAAAAGACGCAAAGCACCGGCAAGCCTTGCTGACAACTTGCTGTCAATACGCTCCTAAGCATTTTCGGCATTGCATGCTGGCAAAAATATAGGCAAGTGTTGACGCGCACGGGGCAATTTGCCTATTGGCTGGCGGGTTGCTGACAACATGCTATGTGGCACTATTCATAGGCCAATTGATATTGTAACAACCGCGCGAGTGAATAACGCGCGTAACGTTTCACGGAAATAAAGGGACGACCGATTATAAAAAGAAAGGAACTTGGGGTAATTTATTGGTTCAAGATCCGCTGCCGTACCGTTTGTCATGTCACACGTCAGTTCGTGTTAAAGACCCGAATAACACTGACTGTCAACTCTACGATCGATGTGAAGTCGATCGTTTGTACGTCCGTCAAATGATCAAATGTCAAATGTTTTGGCAAAAGTTGGACCTTTTCACGTATACTATCGCCAAAATAACCTTGTTCCACTTCAATTGCCTACTACTGTATAACAACCGATGTAACAGATCTCGAAGAGGACCGCTGATTGGGCTCAACGGCACCTCGATGCAGTCCTAGAACATTGGTCCTTGCACCCACAAAAAAAGTTTATTTGACGGCCACCGCTTATTTGGTTTAAGTAAAATATTTATTTGATTTAAATAAATATTTATTTAAATTAAGTAAATAGTTACTTAAATGAAATAAATATTTATTTAAATCAAAAAACGGTGATCGACAAATAAATTTTTTTTTCTGGGTGTGGAAGAGGCTGTTAGACATTGGAGACGATAGACGAGTCATCGTCTGCGCTAGCTCTCGATGACTATGATTAAAAAAAAGACCGAATAGTTTAATGCTTAACGAGTTTAGTTTAATGCGTCGTAATGCTTAACGAGTCTCGGGTGCACGCCGTCTCGGAAGCCAGGCTCGGGGTTAATTAATATTGTTTCGTTGATTCGGTGGGGGAGCCTACGTGCCTTCACAGTTTCAGGGTATGAACTCGGATGCCCGCACGTATGAATGGTATGTTCCCAGCGATTTTGCGCTCACTACTAGGTGTACGGGGTACACATGTCTGCATCGATCGCTGTAGCCACTTTATGCCTGAGCTACACAAAAGCTCCGGTACGGGTAGGGGATTTGTGAGCACGCCCAACACTGCAGTTCCGCGCTCATTCTCACGGAGAAAACTCTGGCAACCCCTCAGCAGGAAGGCGCAGCGTGTTTGGCGAGTGAGAGTGGTCTATGCCGGTGCGAGCCTATCCAAAATAATTAGCTCGCAATAATGACGAGGTAGATGGCGAATAATCCTTGTGAGCGCAAGAACTAGACAATAGGGCACGAGAATCTATAAACCACTGGTGTTCCCTCTTCATTTGGCTATAACTATGCCATTATAGAGGCGACCCAATTAGACCGCGTGCGATTATATTCCATTCCCGTACGGTAGAGTTGCAACGCACCCCTTACCCGAGCTTCTGACTACGATGCTGGCTATGGATATAATAATAGACGTGCTACAAATACAAAAATTATCTCGGCAAGTACGTAACAAATAATTGCCCGGAATAATTTTTTCGCTCATAGTATAGAGGAATAACTCACCACAATGCCAGTTGATAGTGAAGAATAGCGCGATTCGGTTGCGATGTGTCTCGTAGAAAATTGGCGAAGTTGTAATGCATCTTTGCATTGTGAGGCAGTGACCTCAAGCCCGCTCTGGAACGGAATGAAAGGGGGAGACTTCAAATTACTCAACTTTTCGGAAGGTATTTTTGGACTGGAAATTCCGGTGGGTTTGTCGAATCGCGACGCGTTTGAAATACATTCCGAATATCCAACCTTAGGAGACTTTCCCGCGATGTCCAGTCCCGATTTCTTACGGTGGTACGACAGCAGCTCAAGAGAAAAAGAGCAACCACCGCTGTTGTGATTAAGCCTCTTCGTCTAGGAACTGCTGCCCAAGTCACTTGGGCGCCGTAGACTACCAGCAGTATCCAGCCAATGCTAAACAAAATTAAGATTATGTTAAATAAGAGTACATGTTGGAGTCGCCAAACGATGACGTCAAGAAGTGACCGGTAGATCACAGAATTTATATAATATTACCTGGGTATGTAAAGAACACGTTCTGCGACGACAAAACCGACGGTGACGAACAAGTTCGAAGCGGGAAGAAATGGTAGGACGAGAAACATCCAGCCAAGAGCGAGAGGTGGATGTCTTTGTTGCTATAAAAAACAATAAAATATATGTATTATTAGATTAGTTAAAATAATCAACATGGAGAATATAATAATTGTTAATAGAGTGAATAATGATAACGTGCAGTATTGAAAAGTTTAAATGGACAAAAAAACTATATTCATGTATAGTCTAAACAGGGCTCTAAAATCTAAAATATAAAATCTAAAGCGGGCTCCTAAGTTGTATTAGAGTGTGGATGGCAACCGTCTTAAGTGATTGTCTGTCAACAACTGTGATGATAATCATTATTGAGTATCCCTAAGGAGATAAGACGAGATCCGTAAATACTTATACGAAAAACAAAAATCTCGTACAGAAAAAAGAAAACAATGAGTCAGGAAACAAGATAACAAGTGCAGGATAGAATAATATCAACAGCCTGCTTATAATTAATGTTGTTTCAGTTGATCGTAATCGTATATAAAGGCTTCGCAAAAATGGCAGACAACAGAGTCTCAAGCCGCTTCGAAGATGAAGCTAGTAGGAGTGTTCTTGACCATAGTTGCCTGCCAGGCGTTGGCTGCCACGAGCGATGAAACGGATCAAATCGCTGACGGAGAAATTGGGGAAGAACCGGACACGTTGAAAATTGCATTGCGCCTCGAAAAAGAAGATAGTTCGGAACAGAGCCAAGACGAATCACTTAACCCAGAAACTTCAAATAAATATGTGGAAATAGACTTACAACGTCTCGCGGAACTTGAAGGATGGCAAATTCGACCACTCGATAAAGCAGACAACCGGGAAGCTATCATTACAGTGAAGGAATTTCATAACATTTGGAATATAGAGTCGATTGAATCAGTGCGTGCGTCACGTGCGAGAAACCAAGGTCGTGGTAGACCGAATGTGAAAGCACGACCTTTGGCAAATGCTGGAAGTGCTGCGGGTGCATGGAGTGCTACGAATAGTGAGGCTATAATCAATTCTCTTGGAACCAATGGAATCAACTCTAATGCTGCGTCGAGGGCAAGCAGCTCGGCTATTACGGCATCAAGTGAAAACAATCGCGTCAACTCTATAGCTGGGTCGAGCGCAACCAGCGAGGCTGTAGCCGCTTCTCATGAAACGAATCAAGTCAACACCAACGCGATGTCGAGCGCGATCAGCGAGGCTGTAGCCGCTTCTCATGAAGCGAATCAAGTCAACTCCAACGCGATGTCGAGCGCGATCAGCGAGGCTGTAGCCACTTCTCATGAAACGAATGAAGTCAACTCCAACGCGATGTCGAGCGCGAGTAGCTCGAATGTAGCAGATTTCAGTGAAAACAATCAAGTCAACGCTATTGCTGCGTCGAATGCCAACAGCGAGACTGTAGATACTTCTCTTCAAAATAATCACGCGCACACTATCGTTGCGTCGAGGGGAAGCAGCGACGCTGTCGGAGCTTTAAATACAAACAATCGTGTCAACTCTAATGCTGTGTCGAGTGCCAACAGCAAGACTGTAGCTTCTTATATTCAAAATAATCAAGTCAACTCAAATGCTGCGTCAACCGCGAGCAGCAACGCTGTAGCGGATTCAAGTTCAAATAACCATGCCAACTCTGTGGCTGCGTCGAATGCCAACAGCAAGACTGTAGCCACCTCTCTTCAAAACAAGCAAGTCAACTCTAATGCTGCGTCAACCGCGAGCAGCAACACTGTAGCGACTTCAAATTCAAACAACCGTGCCAACTCTGTCGCTGCGTCGAATGCCAACAGCAGTACTGTAGTTTCTTCGCTTCAAAACAAGCAAGTCAACTCTAATGCTGCGTCCACCGCGAGCAGCAACACTGTAGCGGCTACAAGTTCAAACAACCGTGCCAATTCTGTCACCGCGTCGAATGCCAACAGCAAGACTGTAGTTTCTTCCCTTCAAAACAACCGAGTTATTTCTAATGCTGCGTCAACTGCGAGCAGCAACACTGTAGCGGCTTCAAGTTCGAACAACCGTGCCAATTCCGTCGCCGCTTCGAGCGCCAACAGCAAGACGGTAACGTCTACTGTTCAAAACAATCAAGTCAACTCAAATGCTGCGTCAACCGCGAGCAGCGATGCTGTAGCGGCTTCAAGTTCAAATAACCATGCCAACTCTGTCGCTGCGTCGAATGCTAACAGCAAGACTGTAGCCACCTCTCTTCAAAACAAGCAAGTCAACTCTAATGTTGCGTCAACCGCGAGCAGCGATGCTGTAGCGGCTTCAAGTTCAAACAAGCGTGCTAACTCTGTGGCTGCGTCGAATGCCAACAGCAAGACTGTAGCCACCTCTCTTCAAAACAAGCACGTCAAGTCTAATGCTGTGTCAACCGCGAGCAGCGATGCTGTAGCGGCTTCAAGTTCGAACAACCGTGCCAACTCTGTCGCTGCGTCGAATGCCAACAGCAAGACTGTAGTTTCTTCGCTTCAAAAGAACCGAGTCACCTCTAATGCTGCGTCAACCGCGAGCAGCAACGCTGTAGCGGCTTCAAGTTCAAACAACCATGCCAACTCTGTAGCTGCGTCGAGTGCCAACACCAAGAC
>JAPYZD010009652.1:0-11209 GCA_030522725.1 Ichneumoninae sp. B BG-2022a
ACTTTTATCTGCTTTTTCGCGAAAATGATTACACGAAATTTGTGAATAAGAATTCAGAGGGGAAACGCGAGGTGTGCATAAAATTTCGTAGTGCATAGCACAACGTATGAATACCATTTCAGAGCACGTAGTACGACGTGTCAATAATTTTACAGAGTACAGTGCGATGTGTACACGCTGCAAGTGCCTTCAAAAATGTCACTGCGGGATATCTTCACGAAGTATGAGCGACAAAACTTCAAAACGTTGTTTGAGAAACAAAACCTCAAAACCAAGTTTAAGCAAGAAAACCTCAAAACCACGTTTGAACCGCAAAACCTCAAAAGACGAGCCCCGAGTGGGGCTCCAAGCCCCGAGGGGACTTGTTTATTTTATTTTTTAAATTCTGTTATTGTGGATAATGTCACGATTGTCATGAAAGTTCAATGGAAAGTAATAAACATAATTAGTTTTTATGAAAAATCGATATTAAATGGAGCATAGCTATCAAATGGGCGTCTGAACCATACAAAAATGTAAGGTCACTCTACACACCTCAGTCTATTCTGCAATTTTTCTGTAAAATGAAACATGATGTATTGGCTGAAATAAAATGTCTATTTTTCACAGAAATGAACATTTATTGCATTTTAAAAAATGTAAAAAATGTTGTTTTCAAAAAGTCATTTAAAACTACAACTTTTATGCCTTAAACCTTTTTTTGTATGACTAATAGTTTTTAAGATACAGGGTTTTTTTAACTTCAATATTTCGATATTTCTAACAATATGATTAAAAAATTGTAAAAAAACATTACAAAACCCCTTGTAAATAATCATGAATTGTGGTGAATCACAGTTTTTTGGAGAGTGTCGAGTTTTTAGCCATTGGAAACCGGATGGAATACTTCATATATATACACGAGTATCAGTGACCCCCGTGTCCCGTCAATTACACCCACCCCCCATCCTTAAAAGTGATTCCCCTATCACTATCAGTGACTTTCCCATCCCTATTATTGGCCCAATATCCTTATTATGGTCTCACTGTCCTTAGGGATAGTGGAGCATCGTAGTATTGACCCCCTCTCTACTAGTGAGCCTGCCGGTCCCTATTATCGACACTCCGTCCCTACAATTGATCTTGTCCATGTCACTACTATTGCACCCTCCAACAATCCACATCAATAATCCATGGTTCATTGCGAGCCTTAATTCCGGCCACGGTGTGTCAGAATCATCTGCCAAATACAGGTCTCGATCTAGAAGAGGAAAGAGGAGGAATACCGTAGTAACTAACTATTAGTATGTTACACACAAATTATATTGTTCACTTCAATGAAATAACCAAAAAACATATTACCTGCATGAACTTAGTCTTCCATTTACTTAACATTTTTTTTGTACAACAAGTATATGAACGTTCTGTTTTTATTATTTCCTTTTGCCGCAGAGGATTTTGGCCTAGTACTAGTTTGGCTTAGTATTCCGCCATAAATAATTACTTTAATTATTTGCCTTGGTGAATTTGCTGTACATATGTATAATCTGATTGGTAGTCATTTTTGGAGTTTCAATGTTTTCAGTGGCTCGTTTGGCATGGAGCGCCCCATATTCGTAACCGGTCTATTATATGTGCGAACACAACCATATCAAGCGTATGCAATCTCATGGCGGCAGTACATGCCCTTATGTTTACATACCTACACCCTTCGTAACAGCATAGTACAGTAGTATGCATATATATGTGAGTTGAATGCTCTGAAAAGGTGGGCCGCACTCACAATAGGTATTCTACAGTGACCAGCTTTTCGATTTCGATACATACCGTGCCCAAGTTCGTCCGCTCGTTTCCCTGTAATATAACTCTAGACAGGAACAAATGTTTTAAGGTCGGCTATTTCTTCTCGTATAGAACTATGTCTCTAATATCTCTAACAAATAGGACTTTGTTGAGGACTGAAGTGCTTAGTTTTATTTTGCGCACTTTTTAACGAATATGTTTAATTGCCAAAGCAGACGTTAAAATATTCATACATGTTTACAATTCCATAATGAAAACTAAGAGATTTGAAGTTGATCCTTCCTATATATCGGTTATTCCACGACTACAAGGAAGTAAACATGATTTTTAACGTCGTTTATATTATATCGAATAAATAGAAGTCTTGTAATGCAACATCTTAAAGTATTTGGGTCGGAGAGCGAGAGAGAAAAACATTTATTATTACTAAAATGTTATTAGCAGCGGGTCTGATTGATTCCCCATAGCTTCTTTCCAAAACAGTTGGCATGGCATATCTTCTGCAATACCAATGCCTTCGTTCTACTTCTGTCATAATATAGCAAACTAACTTCCAATTTTCATAAAAATAGAACGGCGTAGAATATTTAGTATGTTGCAGAGGTATCGATAAGTTAATGCTAATCGAAGAGAAAAATAATTTTTATTTTCGGCACGTATCGTATATGTTTCCAAGTACGCAAGTAGAGCACGCCACATATAGGGTAAACCGCAGGAATGAGACTCGTGCTAAGCTGGTTTCATTTTAACAAACAAACCAAACCTTGAAAATTCCATCGTTAAGAATTGTTCCATTCCAGTGGAATGCTCTATATATTATTGTATAAAACTAAAGAGCGCAAAGATAGCGTAGGGTGATGGAGTGTTGTCAGGGTTGGGCAATGCGCATTTCCCCATACTATACACCAGAGCGTCTATTGTGTATATATATATATATATATATATGTATGTATATATACATATATATACATGAATCTATCCGTACTTCTTGTTTGCATGAAGTAGACGCTGTTAAGGACAGAAACTCCGACTTCGGGATACAGATGCGCTTACTCTCTCTGGGCTTGTTTGCAGGGTTGAGTTGATACAACATTAACAACAAGTCGTTAGTGATGAGGTAAATGGGGAGGGGGGGGGGGAGGCTGGCTGCGAAGACGGGTAAACCGGGTGGGTGGTTGTCGAAAAGGATCCTTGTGGATGGTGGGCGGCGCGCTGTGGTCTTGATGCGCTGGTACTCTAGTGCGCTGGTGCGCCAGCAACAGCAACATAGTAATGTTAGCGCACACGTAGCTGCGAAGCTGAGGTTCCAGGTTGGTGGTAGAGGTTGGTTGGTGGAGGTGGCGACGGCAATACTGCAGGGCACAGCAGTGCGAGGACCTCCTAAGTGGGGGTGGGACGAAGGGTTGCTTGCTACGGCGATGCTCGATGTCGATGTCGGCTGAAGCGGGGAACGGGCGAAGCTAGTACCACAATGGTCGGCATGGCAACACCGCGAGGCTATATGCACGTATAGTACATACTACTTGCTGCTGCTGCTGCTACCGGCTATACTGGTGAGGCTGAGCGAACGCGAATGACGAAGAAGAGAAAGAGTGGGCGAGAGATGAGGAGAGCTTCGGCTCCAGCTCCGGGACTCTATTTCCATAATCTGCCGCTTTGTCGATTTTGAATTATGCGACTACGCTCCTCCCTGCTGTCCCCCGCTCATCCACATCCAACCAACAAACCCCCTCATCGCGGGTTCTGAACCACCATTCCACAACCACCGCCCTCCTGCCCCCAACTCCCTGAACCGAGTATCCGATTATTTGCTCGAAATCGATTTCACGTGTTCGAACCGAGCCGTATTTGTACGAGCTGTATACGCGGGCATTGTGCTGCCCGTTCATCTTCATTTCGCAACATTGTTGTGGAAACCAGATCCGCATCGCTGTCGCGGTCTCTCTATATCCGACCTCAGCTGTCAACCTAGTCTGTACCAGTCGCCAAATCTCTCATTCCCGGCATACTCATTGCATTGAGTACCGACGCCTATTGCGATGCCCCGCTGCGAGAGTGTGCTTCGATATCTTTTATCGTTCATCGTCACCTCTTTCCAACGCCATGTAAACCAATGTTGTACTCCCAGATAATCGATATAGCAACCAGAGTAACAATCGCCTGATAAATAGATCCACCAACTGCCATAGGTCGAAAGTCCTCCGTATCTCAATGCCGACTTATATTACAGACACCGTTTCTGAAAGTCGTCCGAGTACCCTTTTCCTTCTATCTTTTACCCGCGTTTTTTAGCAGTATTTCCATGCTTCGTTTTCTCTAGCTTTGTTTTCTATGCTTCGTTTTCTCTATATTTTTGATATCAGTAGATTAATTATCCTTTCATACAAAATGTTGAGCAATCGCCCCCCACTGTTACTGCAGAAACGGACCTTTTCTGGCTGAATCGACTATCGCGTTTAACAATCAGACTTGCAGTTACGATGACCGAAGATACTCATCAGTGTCGGCTTCAAGCCCCTGCAACAGTCAATCAGTAGACAAATAAAACTAACCATAAAATCCTCAAAGATTCGGACACCTGGATTTTGTTATGTGTGACACTGCTGTATAATTTATATACTTCAGGTTTTTTTCTTCATATCGAAAATCACCTCGCATATGGTTTTGTCACACTCCCAAGAAATATATTACTGGAGAAAGCGTATAAAAACTTTCATCGTAATGGTGTAACATTACGATTACGATGGTAACATTACTATTATTGTTATTATTATTATTACTAATATTATTACCATTATTATTGACCCATTAATTTGATATTGCTTTTTACCTTAACCTTTCGAAGCAGAATGACATATATGCACTACTACTAAAGTACTGTCTTTTAAACGGCTCCATATAACATTACGAAATTTTCGATACATCCTAAGTTAGGTGCCGATTTTTTTTAAATTTTCCAGAGCTGGGCAAAAAGTACTTAAAGTACTTGATACGTAGTATCGTACGTATCCAATACTTTAAGTACGCGGTACCATAAGTACTAAATACTTTGAGTACTGTACTCAACTTTGTTTTACCTAGTACTTTAAGTACTTTGCCCAGCTCTGTTATTTTCAGATCTTTCTCATTCTGTAAAAAAGTTGTTTTTCACTTTTAAACAAAGTTTTACCGTATCACAAAATCTGCTCCAAAGGATTAATGAATCGTCAGGTATACAGAGTAACCGTTATCATCTTATGTAACGCGATAACGATTCATAATGGCTTACTAATAACAATGCGTAAGATCAAGTTCGAATGAACGCGAAGAAATTTGATGATTAGCGATATAGCCCGAGCAATACAATTCCAATACGATCTATGATATATCGCAATTGATATACACAGTGCACCGCGAAGGGACCGCTACTATTGGAATCCATTGCGATCTGGACGGTTCCATTACAAAGTAAAATTTTAAGGTCTGCATCAATCACTTTTTTTATTTACTCAGTTTGATGTTGATTGGGTGATGTGCCTAGAAGACTCCACGTCCTAATGTACAATAAATGCATATCTATCTATCTACATTGGACTCTTGTGTCCGCATCCGTTGTTGATAAGACTAATGCTAACGGGTTTTACATTTTCACAGGTACAGTCCTGCTGCTGAACGTTATATCTGCAATAGTTAC
Source organism: Ichneumoninae sp. B BG-2022a (assembly GCA_030522725.1). Classification (NCBI taxonomy): domain Eukaryota; kingdom Metazoa; phylum Arthropoda; class Insecta; order Hymenoptera; family Ichneumonidae; species Ichneumoninae sp. B BG-2022a. The sequence continues at coordinate 5,456 of JAPYZD010009652.1, forward strand.
ATGAATCTGGCATGTCATAGGTAAAAGTAAGAAAAATGCTCTTGCATCGCGAAAGAAAGATTACACTTCCATTCGTATTTATCAATAATGAACCAATCGGATGTCGCACCACTTACCATTACCTTAAATTGTATAGACCTTTGATTGTCATATGAGTTGACATTCAGATAAGGTGGTTCGCCAGATAGGTTTAACATGTACCATCTCGATGGGAAATGAAGTGTCAACGAAGTACCGTGTGCTGCCATTCTGGAAAGAAATACCTTTATGCAGTTGATAATTTCCGCCGGAGAAAATTGCGGAAACTGACAAACCCCCTTCAATTCTGTATAATACTGTATTCATTTAGTAGATGTGCAGAAAAGTTATGCTAGTGGAGAAAATTTGGCATTTTATAAGATGAACACTAAGCAGATAATCCAATATCGAATAATGAAAAAAGCTTATAACCGGGAACCTTCGATAATCGGTTAAATTTGCAGTCGCAGCGCGTATTGTTGTGCCTCCATTGTTTTAGTATTGTGAGGGCGGCGCTTCGCTTTGTCTCCACCCTTTGTACGGTTCCGTGGCCGGATCTCTCGCCTCTATGTGCGCGCGCGTATAAAGGAGAACGCGAGAGTGACCGTGAGAAAGCAGTATACGTAGATAGAGATAGCGAGGACGGGTGTGAGGGCGACGAGCCACACCACTGCAGATGCTCTGTGGAGGGTACAAGTAAAGATACGGAATCAACGTGGGCGAAAGTGAGAGGGTCGATTGAGTTAGTATGTAGCCAGGCAGAGCTTGCCGCTTGTGCTATTCTCTCCCGCCGACTCTTTTAAAGTGTTACTTGGACACCAATAGAGGTATATGCATACAAAGCCTATATACGCGTCCGACACATTGTGTACACATACATAACCTCTCCCTTTTCCTCTTCGATCCTTACAGTTCTCATCCAATGCGCTTATATAGACTTTGATAATAAAAGAAGAAATCGTAAAGAAGAGTGGAAAGGAGACATCTCGGGAAAGCTTGAGGATATGAATAACAGCTTCATACATATTCTGTCGAACTAAGGCGTCCACAACGCTTTCAGCTATGTTCTGCATATATATCTTCTTGTTGTACTCTTTGTTTACAATTTCTTCGAATGCACAATGATGCAGCCGACCTTTGCCAAGTCTTGACACATTTTTGTATCACCAATAATTAAAATCTGCTCGTCGTCTACTCAGCTATCATCATGTTTTCCTTTATTCAACACGAATTCGATGATTTTGTCAATTCCTCATTCGCAAATGCTTATTACTAAATATGTGAAATAAAAACAGCATTTCAATAGCTTTTATATTTGTTACTGAAAATAATAAAATTAGAAATATTTTTGCTGCCCACCAGGGCAGCAAACTTCAAAATTATGCGTTTTACTGAACTCCCGGGATTATGCTGTTTTTGTTGATTTGCGATGATTACCGAAATGCTTTTACATGTCTTAACCGAATTACATCACATTACATTAGTACATTCTAATCTGCCTATGTCTACGTAGCTACATTACGTTTTGCGGATCATGAAGTATAAAGGAATAATATTATTTTACGAGGATTAAATAATTTTTCCAGCTATATAGCGACTGTGGTTTTGAAGAATCACTATAGAATAAAATATATAGAATAAAAATAATCGCTATAGATTATATATTGATTATTAGAATATTAGAATAATCAGTATGGGAAGAGTCTTGAACAGACTTTGAGGAAAGGTCTGGGAACTTGTTTGGCAAGGACTCTGAACAATACGATTGGTAGAATCTCGTTTAGTATCCGACCCCATACTCTTACACACACTCCTTACATTTTAACAGTTTATGAGAAAGCAATATGGCTGAAATTCTTGGTGTAGACCCCGGTACCAATTGTGCCGAGAATCTTAATAGAATCAAGCGTGCATTCGGGAACCAGAGTTTTTGAAAAATTCGAGCCTCTTTTGAAAGTATCCGCAAGAATGTATAAATCTATCTCAGAATCTTTCCGAGATTAAAGAAAATTGTGAAAAAAAATGAAAAGAAAGATTTAATTAAAATTGAAATAGAAGAAATGCGCTAGAAACCAATTCGTCAGAAAAATGTCAGTTCAGCAGGCAAAGTTCGATCCTGTAATACATATTCGGTGGCTAGCATTGGGCTAGACTTATGCTCTATCTCGTTAAGAGGGTGCTGGAGCTATTTTTTTCCTTGTTTTATCTGCTTTACCTGTTTTATCGACGGAAGTAGACCATTTTTCAGTTCCCACTTACTATTGTTGATATTCGGTGCTTGAAATCACCCAGAACTATCATATAGACATAAATGCTTCGGTATGCATCCGAATTTTGACTGAAAACTTACAAAGAATTAAGAAAGCCGAATGTTATCGTTTGCGGAAGTGCATGAACGTAGTGTCACGATTGACTCACAGGTGGCTCCACATCATGCTCTGCGCTAGATTCATGCCGTTATCATCGGCTCTGATCACCTGTCACAAGTCGATGGACTAAATGAATGCACTATACAGTATGTATGATTATCTTTTGTGTGAGCAACTTTCCAACGGTTTTGGAATATTCGGAGAACTTCAAAGAATTGGCATGATCCCTCTTTTGACGTATGTGAGATCTAGAATTTTTTTATATCCTATAGAACGGATGCAATTGACATTTCAGCGGCCATGTTGGTTTCCGCGACAATTAATAATACTCAATTTTCTTTATTTCTCGGACGATTTCAACTGAGATTCGCGCGCTGCCAGATCATTTGTGTTATTCATACAGTTCTATAAGATTTGAAGCATATGCGTCGCATAGTCACGACAAATAGTGAAAACTAAGAAATCGGCTATTTCGGTCAGTAAAACTAGAAGGACCAGCATCCCCGTAAGACGGATCAACTGTGGCTTTGGAATCAACAATGTGGTTGAAAAATATGCATGACTGTTTTGAATCGCATGCAATATTGGTCAAATGAATTGTGCATGCCAGGTATGGGGTATATTTGCAACAATGTTCCGTGCATAGAAGATTAAGAGAAATATGTACTCAAATTTAAGAATCTCAACGACTTCGGAATCGTCATCACGTACTATACGCCAACATTATGCAACGAAAAACGAAATCACACATGATTTTCCAAAGCTTATATGAATAATTTTTTAAGAATATTTGAGGGATAAAATGATTGAGAGATTGATATTTTTATGCCGTGGATTCGTGATATATGCAAAAATACTTCGAATTGGACGTGCATAGACATGGACCTGAAGTGGGATTACGTCTGGTTCTCTAAACGCTCAGCTTTTGATCGGAAAGGTTGTTAAGCCTGACACTGACAATCCGGTTACATTGATAGACTGTAGTGACAAAATAAACTTTGCATCGATAAATCACTGAATTTACACGGTAAAGTGTGGATTTGGCATTTTTTAAAAAATATTATTTGATGCTTCGCCCGACCAATGCTAGTTTTTCCAAGCTCTAAGTTAGCTTGACAGTAGTAAATTAGTGTTACGTTCTGCGAATTGTTTCGAAATATTTCGCGGACATTTTAGTCATCTAAAAAAATATTCAATAATGAAAATTTCGGAAAATTGTTGTGTTGCCAAAATAAACATCACGGGAAAAAATTACATTACATGATCAAACTTGAGGGGTTGATGTTAAAATAATATACCAGACGAATGGATAAATTATCCAACCGAAATACACGATAGGCTTTCAGGGCGTTAACTGGATAAACAAAAGTGAGCGTACAGTAAAAACGAACCGAATTAAACTCAGCAACCTGAGGCGTAAATATGTAGATCAGTATATCGGTACAACGCTCATCACGCTTGTCGAGTATCCAGCTGCTTGCCCGGCATGTCACGAGGTGCAAGATGCCGAGAGTGGTCGTCGGCAGAGATGAGCACAGCACCTCCTGAATTGCGCGTATCAATTAAAAAAAAAAAAAAAATAGCCCAAACAGATGTTTATCAAAACAGTCTCTTACCAAAAAAATTCTTCCGAAAAGACGTTTATCAAAGCAATTTTTAAAAAATCAAAAAAATATGTATCTAAATCTCAAAAAAAACAAAAAATCGAAAAGAAATCCAATCAAACCAGCCAAGTAGTAGTACATGCAAAAAAACTCTTAAAAAAATATGTTTAGCAAAACAATCTAAAACAGCAGTTGTACATCTGTAATAACTGCAGTAACTGTAATTGTAACTGTAATTGTGAAAAAAAACTGGCACGCCAAGTTTTTTTTTGTCTTGATTTTTTGCATCTTGTTTTTTTTTTTTTTAGATTGTTTCGCTAAACATATTTTTTGAAGAGTTTTTTTGCATGTACTACTACTTGGCAGGCTTGATTGGATTTCTTTTCGATTTTTTTTTTTTCTTGAGATTTAGATACATATTTTTTTGATTTTTTTAAAATTGCTTTGATAAACGTCTTTTCGGAAGAATTTTTTTGTTAAGAGACTGTTTTGATAAACATCTGTTTGGGATATTTTTTTTTTTTTTTTTTTTTTGACAAACATATTTTTAGCACGAGAATACAATTTTTAAGTACTTGGCGTAACTTTTTACTTTTTTTTCAAAAGTATTTTTTGCTTTGATTTCACCTATTTTTGACATGCAGTCATGTTGTTTGATTTATTATTACAAACATACAGTGAATAAACCGAATCATCTTTCTCTAAAATATATTCGTGTAACATTTTATGGTGACGAAAGGCATCTTCGACACCTTGAGTAGCTGCTCCTGATGCTCTGGGCCTTCGAAAACAGCTGCGTCAGAATCAGGAGATAGATTTCATCATGCATAGCTAAAAAAACTTATCTCTCTCGCATGATGAATAAAGACATCTTTTGATGCTGACGCAGTGCTTCTGAAGTTCTAGAGCATCGATGGAATGTCTCTCATATGTGGAGCTGGCATTCCCTTTCGCCACTATATGTAAAAATTATATATATAATAAATTATAAATTTTCATTCCGAGCCTTCAATTAATAAGTTCATGTTTTGCTGACGAGCAAAAATTCCATTTAAAAAAAAAACTAAATCATCTTCCTGTAAAATAAACATATATTTGTGAAACATTTTATGGTGACGACACACACCTCCGACTCTTAAAGCAGTTGCTCTTGATACTCTGGACCTTCGAAGGCAGCTGCATCAGGATCAGGAGGTGGTTTTAATCATACGTAGCAAAAAAAACTTAACTCTCTCGCACAATGGGTAAAGACATCTGTTGATCCTGACGCAGTCCCTCTGATATTCCAGAGCATGGAGGGCATCTGTGTGGAGCTGGAGAGACTTTTCGGCAGTATATGGAATAGGTGTATTACATAAATTATAAATGTTCACTGCGAGCCTTTAATTATATATTTTCTTTATATCATTCGCATCGCCAGAGGGAAATGTCTCAAATAGAATTCCAGCTCCGTCAGGAAAAGATTTATTCCTTGGTTTGGGTAGGTGAATAAGTTCATGTTTTGCTGACGGAGCATAGACTCCACTTTTAAAAAACTAAACCATCTTCTGGTCAAGTATTTCAAAATCAAATTTCATATTCAACAGCAAAAACAAAACGAAACGTTAAAATTAGGGTAGTCATAAAAAGATCGAGGATAAATAAAGTTTACACGTCCGACACACAATTCAAAAATTTACTTTAATATTTTTAAGATATATAATACATACTATATTTATTAATATTATCAGATTAGATGTATTTATGGGGGTTTTTATCGACGG
>JAPYZD010009653.1:0-12280 GCA_030522725.1 Ichneumoninae sp. B BG-2022a
AAGTTTTGTTGCCGGGTAATTTGTTAACCGATTAATTTTTTGATGAATTTGTTAATAACATTTTGCAATTATTATTATGCAAAATTAATCTTCTCAGTATCTTTAGGATACATGATTTTTTCAGATTTTTACACCATCAAGAAGTACTTGCAATTTTCTCTTATTGTTGTCGAACTTATACGAAGTCAGCGCACAGCGAGACTCCCTCCTTAAAATAAATAGCCACAGTAAAAAAACGTTAATTGCTTCGGCAACATTATACGGACATTATAACTTTTTTGCTCTCAATTCGAGGCCTTTTTCCTTCCCACCTTGATTCTCGCGCCGTGGTTAACGATTCCGTTCCCCGGTTTTCTTGTTTTTTTTGCTCTAGCGACGCTCGTTCCAGGGGGTGTTTTTAGTTAGCGCTTCCACGGAATAAAGAGCCGCGGCGAAGTTTAACACGGGCGGTTGCAGCTGGTGCTATTCGCGCTGGCTCTATTTTTGCCCGGAGCTCTTACGACGAGGGCTAACAACGTTTGGCTCAGCGTTGCCGTGTGACGGTGGAGAGAAAGCTCGGGGGAAAATAGATGAGAGATGAGAGAGTGAAAAAAGAGGTATGGAAGAGCCACGCTGTCCTGTAATACGGATGGACATTAACCCGGCTCGTACATCAGAGTTTACGTCTCTCGCAGGCAGCAGGTACTGACATTCGCACGATCTAAAGCAGTCCGAACAATTTCTCGCTCTCTCATTGTACGTTACGTTTCAGCCGGTGGATTTCCTGTTACGCGAGAGCGGAGCTCAAAATTGTTAATGGGCAAACGCACCGTTTTTCACCGGACGTGATGTCCGGTATCGCGTTTCCGGCGAAGAAATGCGATTTCTCAAAACGGAAGTTTGTACGGAAGTGGCAGCGGCGACAGTGAAAAAAAAAAAAAAAAACAAAATGGCAACGTTAAAAAAAAAAGCGTGCGTTCGCGCACGAGCAACGTTTGTTAAAAGTTCCAGGCATCTTTTCCAGCGTGTATTGAATTTATAAGCTCGGTGAAGAAATGCGATTTCTCGAAACGGAAGTTTGTACCGGAAGCGGCAGCGTCGTCAGTGAAAAAAAAAAAAATGGCAACGTTAAAAAAAGAAAAATAGCGTGCGTTCACGCACGAGCAACGTTTGTCAAAAGTACCAGGCATCTTTTCCACCGTGTATTCAATTTACAAGCTCCACGGTACTTTTTCATTGGTCAACCGTCCGAGTCCCGGGCGTTTCGAGTTGTCGTTTGTTCTGGCGTCTTCTAAATCCCACCCCGCTACTCAATTTGACAGAGCATTTATTATAATGCCCCGAGAGCTCGGTCGAAGGTTTCTAAGCCGCGCATCGCTCTCCACTGAGCGACTGGATACTTCCCCGGAATTGAGAGATCGATCTTCCGGAGCGAGAGCTACAGCGAACAAGAGAGACTTCTCACTTGCATCGGTATTCACCTGAGGATCCGTCGAACAAAGCGTCGGGGATTCGTTCCACCTCAGGCCCTCTCATCTCCTCTCGCTATCTATCTGTTTCTCCCTTTTCCCCTCTCTATCTTTCGAGCGCACGAGATTTATTATAAAGCGTGAGAGGGTTGTTCAATAAGGTAGTTGGTTCTCTCGACTCCTGTTCCAGCGCAATCTAACGGTCTCGGAGGAGTCGTGCGGTTCTTGGGCAGGACGCGAATCCCCAGCAAAAACTCGCATTGTCGCGATGCCCAAGAATTTATACATCTCTCGAGAAGAATTATCTTTCTCCATAGTACTCGATAATCACGGAATTGCCTCGTAGGTAGGGTTTCGGGCCTGGTCGATTTGAAAGTCTCATTATTCGATCGAAAGTGACGTCACAACGGAAAAACCTCTCCCGGTGTGAAAATCTCATTTTTCGACCAGAAGTGACTATACCAGAAATACTCCGTCCCTTTCGATTTAAAAACCTAATTTTTCGACCCGCAGTGACGTCGCACCGGAAAAATCTCACTTACGGTTTGAAAATATCATTTTTCGACCGGAAGTGACGTCACACCGGAAACGGGTCACTTCCGATTTGAAAATCTCATTTTTCGACCGGAAGTGACGTCACATAGGAAACGGGTCACTTTCGATTTGAAAGACCCATTTTTCGACCGGAAGTGATCCCACACTGGAAATAGGTCACTGTAGATTTGAAAATCTCATATTTCGATCGGAAGTGATCTATTTCTGGCATGACGTGTTTTGGGTATGGCTACAGTATCGATTATTTTATTACCTAAAACGATTTACCGGTATATTCACAACACTAGTTCCCAAGTGAAAACTAACTTCCGCTTTCGATTTAATGCAATCCGGCGAAATACCCGACGGATAATCCCGCGAGTATCAGGGATAATACTTTCAATGGCCGTTCATGCGGTACTTAGGGTACTCCCGGAAAACCTTTTCACAGGCAATCACTAAGCTGTTTTACGTGCCAGCTTAGTATCCATCGCCGGCATTTCGCGTGTGTGGGCGAGTTCGGGCGTTCGGGACTCCGTTAATGTTTTGACGCTCGGGAAACTTGCAGTTTGACTGGCAATTAAGCCTCGGACGGTGTTTCCATCGCAATGGATTATGTGTTCTCCCATATAGTAGCGGCACGAAGGAGGGTCTCTCGTACGGGCCGCGTGTGTTGGTAAATCGTAAATATCTATAGGATCGGGCTTAATGCATCCCATGGTCTGAACAAGCAAGGCGCCGTTACGGGACTATAGAGGGGCACGGCAAAACCGATGCTGAACGGCGTTATAGTTATAGCCGACGAGGAGTCGGAAGAGAACGCACGGAGAACGACGTCGGAGACTGATTAGACGGGACTCGGGGTAGCGAATACGGGGGAGGCTGCGCGTATACACAGGAGGAGCTTTCCGTCGCCGGGTCCGCGTGTAAACTTTGACAACGGCCGTAAACTATGTGGCCACGAGGTGTGTCTCGGAACGTTCCTCGCACGAAACCGGGGGGGTGCAGTAACGAAGCGAGGGCGGAGGAGTTAAACTCACCGGGACGGAGGAGAGATCGAATGAGTGAGAGTGGAGGCGGACGCGGCCGAGAATCCTCCGACAGCACTGTTTATATCGGATTAGGGAGCACATATTGTACTGGCTTGTGTACACTGCGGACCAAACTTATCGTTACTAGGGGGATCGCCGTTGATTCCGATTATCCGGGCGGATATGCGTCACGGGGAGCGAAGGATGAGTCATCGCGGATGGAACCGAAGATCCCGCGGATCGTCTTCGTTCGTCGCGGTTCCGTCGTGATTTTTACATCGTCGCCGGGATTCAATCGGGGCGAAGGTTTGCTTTGCGGGACGGACCGTCGGGAAAGCACACCGATGGGAAAATTTTACCTCGGCGAAGAAAATGTGCCGTGCGGAGGTGGGGAACGGAAGAGTAATCGAGCGGCTGGACGGTAACCGGGGAAAAAGGGTTTCTGCCTTCGGTAGGAAAAAGAGCTTCGGGCAACATAAACGACAGCTTTGTCAAATTCTACGTTGTGCTATTCACATGGCCGAACGTGTCGGCATTTATCACCCACGTATATAACATATTACACGGCCGAGAGCGCCGATGTGTTTGACGTGGAGAACGGAGAGAAAGGCTAAAAGAGCGGGAGGTCAATGAGGGCGGATCAGGGGGTGGGGGAACCTTCGCAAACCTCGTTCGTTGATTATAGTAGTTCGGGTCTCGTCATTCACCGCTAAAAGCGAACAAACAATTTCCGAGCCTCATCACTTCCCCTTCACCCTCCCTCTCACCCTTCCCCTCCCCCTCCCCCTGCCGCACTCTCACAGGGGCTTTTAATCGTTATTCAAATTTTGTATGCCTCGATTATTCAGACTCCCGTCAGCTCTTAATTACGTAATCTCCGGAAAGTGCTGAATAAACGTTCCATCACCGAAACAACCCAAATGCCAAGCCTGAACATTATCATTATTGTTACATCGTCATTTTTTTTTTGTTATTTACATCTCGAAATATATTTCAATCTTCGAGGCCCTTATTTCGTAGTTCGTGTATCTCATTCCCTGTAGCTCTTCGCTAATTTCTTCTTTTTCTTATCCCCGAACCCTTCGCGCCAGGTGCTTAATGACCAAGGTCGGGGCGGTCGACTTAAAGGTTGCCCGAGTGCGGAGCCTATACTTATGTAACAACTTTATTAAATTCGTACGGTCTTCGGTGGATCGTCGAGGCCTTGGCGGCCGCGCTCCCCTGCGGAGGGAATAAAAACGTACCAACCCTCGCGCGGCGATGAGAGGAATGTGCGAGCCCCGCGACCTCCGTTTACCCCCTGCCCCTCTCGTCGGGGATTCGTCTCAAGGTCAATAGGTTCCTCGAGTGCCCGAAGGGCCGCCCGAACTCCCGATCCCTTTCTTCGAGGGTTTCCGCCGCGGCGACGAGCCTCAAAGCTCGGACGGTAATTCACAAGCGAGGAGGAGCGGGCGTCACAGGTGCGGGTAAGGCCGTCCCCGTTCGTGTCCGGGAGCTCGGCGAAATATTATATTTTTGAAAAATATCGGAGCCGCCGTCACAGGCAAGGACGCGGTGGGGTGGGGATTGATCGTTTTACAGTCGAAGTGAGCTTCCGGTTGGGCGAACACCTCCTCCCTGCCCGACGGATATGCCTCGATGATCGGGCTCAGAGAAGATCGGGCGCGATCCACCGAGCTCGCGAACGCCTCGCTACCCTCGACAGGAGCACCGCCGAGCGACCCCCTCCGTCAGCTGTCCGGCATCTCTTCGGGTCCGTCATCCTCTCGCGAGCGCCCCGCGGGTGAGGGTAAACTGTTGTAGCAGGGGCGCAGTTGGGCTCGTGTGTCGCCTATAATCGATCTACGCTGTGTGTATAGACGATCGGGTTTCGCTGACCTCACGCGATCCTCCGTGTACTCTGATATACTCGCCACTCTTATTTTCTCTGATGCTCATGTTTAGCTGTCCGGAGCCCTCTTTCAACCGGAGACTTTCGAATTCCGCACCCCCCGAGGAGGGGGGGGGGGGGACTCTCGAAATAAACTGTCGAGGCACGTCGTGCATGTGCTTCCCTTTCGACCTCGAACGGACGTTTAATACAGGGGTTCGGAGCAGGTATGAGTCGATCAAAAGAGAGAAAATCGTTGGGTCACTCGATAACCGTTCGCCTCCTTGTAATCTACCGTGAAACTACTAACGACGAGCGTTGGTCCGGGGAGAGGTAGTAGTTTTGATGGAATCGCGTTTCTCCTCTTCTCCACGGGCGAACCTCCGGAAAAATCCATTTCCATTTGTCTTCCATGCTCGGTGAGCCGGCAAAGCACCCGACGGTATATAGAGTACGCGGGGTACGTGAGCAAGCTGAACTATCGCGCGGCGCGGCTCCATTAAGATCAATTGATACCAGCTAAAGGGTTGAGCTTTTTTTATTCTTCGTTTTTTTCCATTTATTAGCCCGAGTCGTGTTGCCATTGACGACTACTATCGCGGCCATCCGAACGACTGAGAGTCCATAAGCCCCTTCGGTCACGCTTATGCAGCCGGATGATTCGCAGTTTCCAATAAAAATATAGCTTCTGGGAGCACTGAGAAAAAATGACATAGTAAAAGCAACAATACCAACTTTTTACCATAAAAAATAGGTAATAATAAATGGGGAGCGTCTGTATTTTATAGTTACGACTATGACAATCATCATTGCAACAAAAATTATGATTTAACCAATTGAATATGCACTATCAGAAACTATCTATGTAGACGTTCCCCCTGGGAACTATTCAATATAGTGAGAAATACTATCCTTTTTCTCAGTGAGGGGGACTAAAAATTTCGTGTGTGGTTTTCAATGTAACTCGCATTCGTGCTTCATATCCGCTTCGAGTTTGTCCAGGGCACACTTTGTTATCTTATTACTGGATGGGCATTGAATACCGAGTTTCTCGCACAAGGGCATTCTCGACTATGCAGGCGATGGAAAAAAAATAATAGGAAAACAAGAATGGTTGATCCTGAGCGATGCGCGCGGTCGACTTACCCCGGGGATAAGGAAGAATCCATCGTATCGTATAGCGCGTGGTATCCGGCTCTGGTATTTACGGGGGCGGATTACTCGCCTGTGGCCCTACGGAAGGCGCATGTGTGAATGAGAGCTGCTCTCTCGAAAGGGCGCGCCGTTTTCCACTCACTCGATCGGCGAAGCCATCGGGCAGAATCGAAGAAAATAAAAGGTTCGGACCAAAACTTTCATTCCTCGAACTGCGACCGCTATTCCCGTTATTCGAGGAAATTCCCTCCTATTGACCTCTCGTATATTTCCTCCTCATTAGCTCACCCGCCCGATCGACCCGGTCGACGTTACGATCGTTACTTCATATTTTACCGATATAAATGGCCTCTACAGATATCGAGGAGATTTGTATCAAACTCCACCGTGAAAAGGGGACACTTATCGGAAACAAAAAAAAAAGTAAATTCTACAGTGGAACGTTAGTCGATGCGAGTCGTGTGTACACTTGACAAACATTTCTCGTATGCAAATATACAGAATATTTTCTTTTGACAATTTTTTAAATTCTGACGTCCACAGTTCGGTTCGTTGATATTAAAAAATAATAAAAAATGAATGTTTGTTGAATGTGTAAACTCAATATATCGTGTAATCCTTCGGAGTTGGATTTGGAAAAATCATGGTCGTTCGATCTTATCTACTGATGGCCTTTCAACGTCAACACATTTCGTCACGCCTATCTGTCTGGGTCATCCGGTGGAATCCCCGTCGGAATTCTCATCAAAAAACTTTTCCGCACGTGTCGATCGCGAGCACGGATGCAGACGCGTTGGTCAAATAGACAGAATTAACGAGGCCACGAGTGGTGGCTCTGCTGTTTTTTCGTACATTTGAACTCCACAATCTAGTATCTCACCCCATGTGCGCCGTGAGAGTCCGAAGTGCAGAGCATGCAGAGTGGGGCAAGACGGAACCCCGGGGGCAAATCGGACAACTTTTACCAGTTTCTCACGGTACCCAAAAAAGACAAAAAAAAAATTCCGTCTCAAAAGGCAATCTCTTTTGCCCTACTCTCAACCCCTACGGTTACGTTCGCATATAAATCGTGAACCCCGGGACCAAAACAGATGACATGTAGGGGAGAGCGGGGCAAAATGGGGCAACGGGGCAAAACGGGGTTTTTGGGTAACCTAAATTTTCCAATAATTTTTGGATCGGACAAGATGACAAAACTGGGCAGAAAAGCCTGATGTATCAGATAGGGTGAATTCGGGCATCCAAAAATTATTGGAAAATGACGTTTTGCCCCGTTGCCCCATTTTGCCCTGCTCTACCCTACCCAAAAAAGACAAAAATCCCGGCTCAAATGGCGGTCCGTTTTGCCCCACTCTCACCCACCCTACGTTCGAGTTCGCATATAAGCTGTACGTGTGTCAACGGGGTATTTAATAATAACCGTCCACTGGCGCGACAATTACCGGAATAGCCACGGTTTTTGTCGAGCTAACGTCATCGGGCAGGGCGTCGCAGAGTTTCACAGGAACTGCCGTCGCGCTGTCTAGTGTTGCTCGACCAGCTCCGATGCTCCTCCGCGGCACTCCCACGAAACTTTTATCGGTCTAAAGATAAATTTTCGTAGGTACACTGTGCTGAGTTTACGAGCTGTCAACAGTAGTTGCGGAACTACCGCGGTGAATAAGCGGAGGGTTGGCGAAGAGGAACAAGACGGGGGGGAAAAGAGCCCGGACTACGGAAGGCTAACGCACTTAAGTTGAATTGTACGCGAGCGCAATTAGGAGGAAAGACGAAATAAAATTTCCAGAGTGCTCGGGAAGAGGAGGAGGAGCGAGAGAGAGGGGGGGGGGGGGAGATAGACAGATGGATAGAGCGCTTTCACGGCGGTACAAGCGAAGCAGAACTTAATTATAAATAAAGGAGAATCGAATTACGTAGAATCGCGCGGTAGTTCGGTAACCCAATCTAATCGGGTGGGGCGAGCCCGTTAATAAATCAATTAATTTTTGCATCCTCGGCGTCGGAGCACGTGACGATGCAATCGTCCAGCTTCCGTGCAGAGCGCACGGAGCTTGCAACGACGGCGAGCCACAGAGGGCTTTTACGCGTTATTTAACGCCCGTGACGCTCGGCAGCGCGAGTTTCAGCTCGGGACGTTGAAATTTTATAAAAAGGATTCTTCTTTTCAGACCGGCGTCGTGATGTAGGGCCTTGGGAGGCATGCGAAGAAGAAAAAAAGAAGAAAAAGAAAATAGAAGATCGTCTCCGCCCGTAGATTACCCGAGGAGAGCGCGAAAGAATGAGAATGACCGCGAGGCGCGAGATCCGAGGGGGAGAGCTCGTAAACTTCGTCGTAATGGAATTTGTTGAACGGGATAATTAAAGTTCGGCGCGTGGATTTCATCTCCTTCGCCCTTTCCACCGACCGATCCGCGACGGCTCCGGAGTTATGGGGCCTCGATGTTATAGTTAAAATTCCATTCAATAATAATTCAATTCGCCCCGGTATGGAGCGGGAGTTATAACACCGCGACGGAGAATTAAATTCCCTATCTGCGTTTTCTTCGCTCCTCGCGCCGTTGCTTTTTTCCGCCTCGCAGTCTTCGTTCGGTGAACGATGTCGATGAGTAATCGACGTCCAGTTACTTTCCAGGTGGGATTATGCCGTAACTGGAAAAGTGGCACATCGCTGGCTCTACATCGGCTGCTGTACGCCAAAACGCCATATGGGCTCTTCCCGCTCCGGCGTAAGCACTGAGTAATGTAACTTGGTTACGCAACCGTTTGGCAGAGGAAAATTAAAGAATGTCTCTGTGGCGTCACTCTCGGTTTGAAACTCTCACTTTTAAACCGGAAGTGACTTCATACCGGAGATACGGCACATCCGGTTTAAAAATCTCATTTTTCGACCGGAAGTGCCTTCATAGCGACGATTCGGCACTTCCGGTTTACGAAGCTCATTTTTCGACCGGAAGTCACTTCCGGTCGAAAATTATGAAAACTTCAAACCCGAAGTGACGTTACAGGAATAACAGGAATAAATCTCCGTCTCTCGTTGTTGCAGCGGGGGTGGGAACGGGGTAATGTTGAATGTAAAATAATTACAACTCGTCGACAATGATCTTCGAGTAACGAAGGGCGCTGCCGAGAGTTACGAGGACTTCCGCCGACAGAGCTCTTCACCCCGTGAGATTATGTTCAACGATGCAGCCCTCAGCGATGGAACACCTGAGGGCTTTTCTGTACTTTGGTTCACGCGGGAGGTAGATTTCGCTGAAGCACTACCGGAGTTACCGGAGTCCTTTGAGCTTATGGTACAAGATCCTCCTAGTGTACTACCAGCCGTGGAACACTAGCTCGAATCCTTGCAAGCATGTACTGAAACTTCGGGCCGGTCTTAGGGTCGTCGATCATTGGTGATTCGCTGCACTCGCCCATATCGAGCTCCATAAACTTAACCACTTGTTAGGGTACTGTCGATGCGTCCTTGTAAGGGTCCATATTTTACGAGCCTATACACCGAACAAGTAGCAGACCTTAGCAATCTTTTCATTAAAAACTTTTTTACTAGTCTTTAATTTCCTAATGATAAAATTTGGAATAGGTAATTGAATTTCTTTTATGACTTGAATTGACCTCGGGAAACCTTTATGCAATGTACGCATAAAGTGCATACATTTACCTTTATGTAATCTTTATGAATTAACCTTTACGCAATGTATGCATAAGTGTGTTCGGAATATATTTTTTTTTTCAACGATATGTTTCGTGTGTATGACAGATATATTTTTCGATGTATGGGACAAAGGTGTTTTCTTCCACGCCTCTATTTTCCTTGCAGCCTGTACTTAAATTTAGGGCCGTCGATCTTGGGTGATTCGCTGCACTCGCCCATCCCAAGCTCCATAAGCTTAACCGCTTGTAAGAACACGTACGATACGTACTTGTTACGATACGTGCTATACGAGCGTATGCATTGAACGGGTACATTGGAAGACCTTAGCAATCTCTACATTCAAAACATTTTCACACTAGCTGTTACTATCCTGGTGGTAAAATTTGGAATACGTAATTGAATTCCTTTTATTACGTGTATTAATCGCAGGAAATGCAATGTATGCATAAAGTGCATTCGAAATATACATTTTTTTTTCGACAATAGATTTCGCGTGTATGATAGATATAATTTTCGGTATATGAGACATGGTAGCTTTTTTCAATGCGGCTATGTGGCATATTATCCGAATGAGAATGGCCAGTATAGAAATATTCACAGCACAGATTCCCGAAATTTTATTATCAATTTTTTTCTGTGTGATTAATTGATTGCGTAACGGAGCATACATTCGGGCCGAAAATTGCGTTACCGCGATAGTGGGAGGACGTCAGAGGTCCGGCAGTAGTACCCGGGGAGAAGCATCAACATCGACTCTCTCTCCATCGATCGTGGTCAGTGGAGAGACAATTAACGTCCGGATCTCGTTATCAGCCGAACGGTAACGAGGTTCAATTAACTCGGAGGATGCGAAAGGGTCGGGTGATGGCGAGGTGGCTGTTTCTCGCTGACGGCCATTCAATATGTCTGTTAAAATTTTCCGAAATTAATTCCGCATTTATACCTTGCATCGAAATCAAATCTCGACCGAATTAAAATGTTAATAAACAGCAGGTTCGTTTATCACGTGAGAATCTTGGCCTCTTTTTTAACCCTAAAATTTCTTCGAAAATATTTCTTTGAGATGAATTGCTGTAGGACAAATTTTTCGAAAATTTTTCCTTTACGTGTTGCGACTTTGGAACGGGCAGCACGCAAAGGAAAAATGATCTCATCGGTCACAGTGTTCAATAATGATATTTTTCGGGTATTTTTGGGATTAATATTGAAGAAGATTGCCCAATAAAAAAAAGCTTTTTCACCATCGTAAAAAGGCTTGTTTGAGGGGTGTTCGGTCTTATATCGCCGGGCAATATCGGGGCACGCGGTGTGTCACTCGCTGCGACGAGCGGGCGGCGAAAAGAGCTAAGTACCGTTTGACGTAGCTGTTTTCCGTAGGAGTCTGCGACAACGGGGAGTTGATGGAAACTGCCATATTCCACACGTGCTTGAAAAAGCTCCGGTTCCAAAGCGCGCAACGGGAGTGCGGGGGTTCGAAGAACCCTATCGCAAAGAGGCAGACGTTATACCGAAGGCATTGTTCTGAAACTGTAGCATGGGGGTGACGTGACGATACGGGTACGAGAGAAGGGCGGCGGTCTCTCTGCCCGCTCCTCGAGATAGAGTGTGCAAAACGAAAGGGAGAGTATCGAAGGGCTTGAAGAGCGAACGCTAGTTCGCGGGATGAAAAAAGAAAAAAAAAACCAATCCATCAGGAGTCAAGGGGATCCTCCCTTTGACTCCATCATCCTCATCCACTTGTCGGCTTTCGTTTCCGACCCCCGCAGGTGCTTTTTTTTCTGCGCAAAAAGCGAATACCAGCGCGGGTGAAAATAATCCGTTACTCGTGTAGAAGTTTCCTCATGTATGGAAGAGAATTTCTCCGCTGTCAATGTGCCACTCTCGAAATGCGGCGCATTTTGAGCACGGCACGACGAGCGGTTCGACAACCTCCTCTGTTCGGGTCTTTCCGACGAGGCGTCACAAATCCCCGACGTGTGAATTGCGAAACGCTGTTTCTTCATCTCGTTCGGGGATAACGTCTCGGGAAAACTCGCGGGATATTCCCTTTCGCGAATACGTTATCGTACGCGTATAAACCGTTTATGCATACAGACACGGTCCTGCCTCGGGACCGACGGAGCAGGCGAAGGTCCGCTTCGTCTGGATGACATTCAATTTTGATATCTTATTTTCAGCCGGGGACGTTGATAGGGGAGATTTATTCCACTCTTATCGACAGTGTCGTAGGTGAGGGGCTGCCTCGGTAATGTCGTTCGACGCTACATTCTTCGCCC
This sequence comes from Ichneumoninae sp. B BG-2022a, assembly GCA_030522725.1. Lineage (NCBI taxonomy): Eukaryota > Metazoa > Arthropoda > Insecta > Hymenoptera > Ichneumonidae > Ichneumoninae sp. B BG-2022a. The sequence continues at coordinate 11,970 of JAPYZD010009653.1, forward strand.
GCGAGTTTAGGCTGGTGAGATTTCGCGGTGTGAAATAAACAACGCGAGAGAGGCGCGCTGCAGAGGGTGAAACCGGAAATGCCATCCAGAGGGAGATGGAGAGAATTCGATATCTCGCAAAAACACGCCCTTTGCATTTTCGGACTTTCAAAATGGCCAAAATTGTTTTTTCGAGATATCGAATTTTTGCCACCGCCATTCGATTCAGAAGACCTCGACTTTCAAAATGGCCAAAATTGTTTTTGCGAGATATCGAATTTCTGCCACCGCCATTCGATTCAGAAGACCCATTTTCATAGGAAATACGGAAG
>JAPYZD010009667.1:0-12512 GCA_030522725.1 Ichneumoninae sp. B BG-2022a
TTTTTTCAGATTTTTACACCATCAAGAAGTACTTGCAATTTTCGCTTATTGTTGTCGAACTTATGCGAAGTCAGCGCGCAGCGAGACTCCCTCCTTAAGGAAACAGGAAAGCGGGTAAACGAACGTGTCTGATACGTCTCAAATGTATTTGGAATTGGATTCGAATGTAAGCAGATATAAATAAATGCAGTGACCCTCCGATGTGAGAGGTGAAAAGAGGCGGCCTCTCTCTCTCGGACAAAATAAAAGCAAGACAAACCTGCTGTAGCCTCGGCGCGAGAGCCTGTAGGTGTGCGAGATACACATTGGCAAGGTCCTTCAAGGCGCTGAGCCTCTCCTCCTCCAATAGTTCCATTTGCTTGGCTCCCTTTCTCACCGTGCTCTCGTACTCGAGCCTGGCTCTTTCGGCTCTCACGCTAACGGTATAGAACTCTGTGTCCGCCCTACGCGACGAGTCCTCAGCCTTTCTCCTCCTGGTCTCAAGTTTATTGACCTCCTTCTCAGTCATGTGATGACTAGAGGTCTTGTTATTGTTCTGCTGGCTCTGGCTTATCGATTGTATCCTCGCTAGATCTTGCAGTCTCTCGTTCTCCCTGGCGCAAGAGAAACTCTGCTTCTTACTTTTCGCCGCTATTCCACGCCACTCTTGCAACGACTTCGAGGCTTTGTCGACCGAGCTCTCGATCACTTTTCGCGAACGTCCTTGCGCCTCCGCTACGCCCACCTGAAGAGACACGATCGCAAAGATTAATACCGCTAACGAACCATTCCAAGGACGCCCGAAGCGGGTTCCCATCAAGGCCCTCGCCAAGGCTTTCGAGGACTTTCGTCTTCGAAATTGTGAATATTTTATTATCGGGAGAACGAATTAAATGGGAACTGAAATCATTTTTTATTTCCTACGCTTCACGGGCTTTGGTCTTTGAAATTGTGAATATTTTATTATCGGGAGAACGACTTAAATGGGAACTGAAATAATATTTTGTTTCCCACGCTTCACGGACTTTCGTCTTCGAAATTCTGAATATTTTATTATCGGGGGAACGAATTGAATGGGAAGTGAAATCGTTTTTTTTTCGATCCTTCACGGGATTTAGTCTTCGAAATTGTGAATATTTTATTATCGGGAGAACAAATTAAATGGGAACTGAAATACTTTTTTATTTTCTACGCTTCACGGACTTTGGTCGTCGAAATTGTGAATATCTTATTATCTGGAGAACGAATTAAATGGGAACTGAAATAGTATTTTTTTCCGACTTCGCTAAAATAACGACATAACTTGCGTGCAACACGGGCGGAAAATCACTTATTGTTGAACAATGATCATTAACATCGTGTGCGCATGCGCAGTGCGCAGAGAAAAAATATCAAATGAGGCAAGAGAATGTGAGCTTACGGATAGTGAAACAAATGCCGTGAAAGGAATACCTCATTAATCAAACTACACGGTAAAAAACAATTTCGTAAAATCGGTTTCGTTATTGACAATTTTAGTTCGTACTTTTGTTTGTAAAACTGAAATCGGTTAGTGCGATTGGAAAATCAACAAATAAAAAATTGTGGACTTTCGTGGATATAGTAAGTTATAGTAAACAATGCAAACTTTTTTTTTCTGTGTAGGAGCTGCGCCGATGTGGCTAATATACTACTGCGTAAGCTAAAGGGTCAATAATCGAAAAAATTAATTACCCTCAAGGGCTTGGCGAGTTGTTCGCTGAGCGCTATGCCCCATGCTCTGTGAGCTTCGGCCGCCGCTTCCATCTCCTCGCCGATGCTTCTCCATGCTTCGGTCACACCGCCGCTGCCGATTCCACCTGCATACAAAAAATACTTATTATATGCGTGAAACGCGTCGCAGTTTCATTATGCTCATATACAAATAGCAAAAAACATGCAGATTATGAATCTCTAATTAATTTTTTTTTGTATTATTGCGTGTGTATTGGGTATGTTTGTATTTTTGCCTCCTCATGGAGGAAGCTTTGTTATGGCGAAAAAAAATAAATTCGGGATTTTTATGAAAACGTGTTCAGAATGTTCCACAACATCGAAAAATCACATTTAAAAAAAATGCCCGGATGTGTGTGTGTGTGTGTGTGAATCGGACGTGAAAAATTCAAACCGCTATAACTCGAGAACGCCTTGACCGATCAAGCTGAAATTTTACACACAGCATCTATGGTTAATAGTTCATGTTTCTACAAAAATTTATCCAAAAATGTTCGGTTGTTTTTTTTGTACGCCATTTTTTATTTCTTCGAAAATGTCTGTACGCACTCGGAGCCAAATACAGAAAAATACAGAAAATGCTTCCTGATAGAAAAAGCTTCGCGACTAAAGGAACATCCTGAGAAAACAATATGACGATTTCAATTTTCAACATTTTTTAAAAATCTGTGCGATTATATGTATATATATGTATGATATTGATGGTCTATATTGGATGAAAATTTTTTAATTCTTGAATATAAAAAACAGCTGTTGGGGTAGATTCGACTCTTACCTTGATCCTTCGTGCACGCTTTCGTCAGCTTACCGCTGAGCTTGCTGAGACCTTTGGAATACGAGGCTTCGAGCTCGGCCCTTGACGATACCAAAAACAATATAAAATCGATCATTAGCCCAAAAATTTCATCGGGAATATCGGGCGATACTGGGGCAAAATGGAATACCAACAAAATTTCAAATAAATTAATCGGCATCCTCGGAGCGAATAAACAGAAAAATAAGTTTCATACATATAAAAAAAGAATTTCTTATCCACGAAGTACGACGATTATTGTCTTATTAATTTTACAATTTTTTTGTTCTCATGAAACCCAATTTTCAACTAAAAAAAAGTGGCAAATTCAGTTCATCTAATACGAGGGAAAAATTGGAATTGTCGCTGAATTGTTTGTCCGATTTATCGGCCGCCCTATTCTATTTTGCCCCGAATCGCTATTTTTCTCAAGCTCTCGGAATAATTATCGAGAATCTCATTATTTCATCGATAAACAGTAAATTCACAATTCCGATTTATCAGCCGTCCTATTCCATTTTGCCCCGAATCGCTATTTTTCTCAAGCTCTCGGAATAATTATCGAGACTCTCATTACTTCGTCGATAAATAGTAATATCACAATTCCCATTTACCCGCCGCCCTGTTCCATTTTGCCCCGAATCGCAATTTCTCTCGAGGCCTCGAAATAATTATCGAGAATCTCATTAGTTCGTCGGTAAACAGTAAATTCACAATTCCGATTTATCAGGCACGCCGTTCCATTTTGCCCCCAATCGCAATTTATCTCCAGCTCTCGGAGTAATTATCGAGAATCTCATTATTTCGTCGGCAAACAGTAAAATCACAATTCCGAATTACCAGCCGCTGTGTTCCATTTTGCCCCGAGTCGCTATTTCTCTCGGGCGCTCGAAACAACGACCGAGAATCTCATTAGTTCGTCCATAAACAGCAAAATCACAATTCCGATTTACCGGCCACCCCGTTCCATTTTGCCCCGAATCGCAATTTCTCTCCGACTCTCGGAATAATTATTGAGAATTTAATTATTTCGTCGGTAAACAATAAATTCCCGATTCGCACGCTCGTTCCTTTGCTTTATTTCCCAACATCCCCGGTAGGGATGGGCGATACTTTGTCCGATTAATCTACCATATCTTGTCGATATTTTTTCTATTCGATTAATCGATGTCGATTCGTTTTACCGAACATCGGAACTTTTCTTTGAAGAGAAAAAAGTTCCTATGCCGTAACTTACAAAAAAACCATTCCTAAATCTGAAACTAACATTGCTGTAATGAGCTATTGTTTTTCGTTTTATAAGACACGTACGTTAAACTTTGTTTTTGTTTTATGTGAAATTTTTATTCTTGTTTATGATATCCCAGATAGAAAACTGACAGCACGGTATCGACTCTGTACTAGCACGGGAAAACACGCCGAGCACAATGCGGATCATGTATGGTCAAGTATGGTGCTGGCTCAATGCACGATCTCCCGAGCATTCTGCTTTTGGCTACGCATCGGCTGCCAACATTATATACCTACTGTGATGTATTTTTGTTTTTGCTTTTTGTTGTCCTTGGTACATTGTTTATCCATTTATATAATGTAAATGCATCGCCGGTCTCCCAAGTGTTTTGTTATCGTTGTTTATTTGGGTTTGGTTTCGTTTATACGTTCCTAATACAAGTTCTTAATCTGTTTTCGACTGTTCATCAATAGCTGGGTGTAACTCCACGATTGGAAGCGGATGACAAAATTATATGTATTTACCAAGAAACAGGGTTATAAAATGAAAATCATAATTTTTTTCATATTAATTTAAAAATAAAGTTTTTTTCACCGACTTATCGATCCAACAATGTTTTTTTCAAAGTTATCGATTTTTGTAACCGATGTCTTTCTCAAACGATGATTATTTTAATGTCAGTATATTTTAATATAGTGACATTAATGTGAACATATTTGATTTTGCTCCCGATAATTTTTTTGTCTTTCCGGTACACTCACCTCTCGTGCAAAACGGCGGCGAGTTCCTTGCAAAAGTCGCCTCCCTGCTTGACGTATCGTCGAACATCCTCGAAACCGCCGGGGCCCCCCTGCGAACAACAAAGCGAACGATGAGTCGTTCGTCGGTCACATTCACCGACGAGCCTCGGCGTCCGTGTGCGTAAATTCCGGCACACCCGATACGATGATATTTACAAAATCGATATCGCGAAACGACTGACAGCTACGGCTGACGAAACGCGCGATACGCCCTTGCCTCCTTCCGAGCGTTGTAGTCCTACTATATTTTTTCCATCTGCCCATACCCGAACGCTGCGCGGCTCTCTCGCGCGCTTCAGTGACCTTGAAACTTCTCGTACACTGTACACTGGACTGTTCTATCATTATACGGTGAAGTATCAACAGCGGTTCGGCCACTGAACGCCCCGTAGCGGTAAACACGCTTCGCGAGACACGAGATGCAATATTTCTGTTGTCTCCCAGCGAATCATGACAATTCCATTCGTGCTTCGACGACGCCCTGGGCTCGTTTCCGCGTTGCCGCTGCCGATGCACCGTGTCGATCACGGAAACGCGGCGCGCAACGAAATTAATTGCGAAAAAAAAATTTTTATTAAATTGTGAAGCGGTCGCGAGAGCGACAAAAACGATGAGGCCGTTCTGGTGCCGGATAAGACTGGGGATTTTCAACACTCGTTCGACTAAATAAAGAAAATTTCGATCACGGAAACGCGGCGTGCACAAAATTAATTGCGACAAAAAAATTTAAGTCTAATTAAATTGTGAAGTGGTCGCGAGAGCGACAAAAACGATGAGGCCGTTCTGGTGCCGGATAAGACTGAGGATTTTCAACACTCGTTCGACTAAATAAAGAAAATTTATCTCGGCTGTATAGCAACGCTGATAATCGGATAGGATGATAAGAGGAACCGGAGGGGCCTAGCGAGAATTTTTTTTTTTTGTATTTGCGGATGTATTAATCATCCAAGATTTCGATGGCTCAATTGGCATCGAGCTCGGATCGGTTCATTGAGCTGCTCGAGCCGGCGAGTTATCTCTCGCAGAGTCGTGAAAGTTTTAGCGATATGCTTGAAACCCGTAAAATTAACGATTGTGTACAGAAAAGGCCGTCGTGCTCTCGTTCGTAGAGAGTTCGCCTACAGTTCTACGCATGGGGATAATGACACGGAGGCGGAAGCAGAACGTTTATTGTTCGGCTAGAATCCTTGTAATAAATAAATAAATAAATAAATAAATAAATAAAATTTAGCTTAAAGGTATACCTCGAATTATAAGTCGAGGGGCGGGGGCAAAATGGGGTACCACAAAATTCATTTGAACATTGCGAGGCAGTGGGCTAAAATAGTACATAGCATGTTATGCCATGCCATGTACCAAAAAAAATGTCATCGGTCATGTTGTCAATAAAGCCACTTCTCCTAATTAAATAAATAAATAAATAAATAAATAAATAAATAAATAAATAAATAAATAAATAAATAAAATTTGGCTCATAAGTATACCTCGAATTGTAAGTCGAGGGGCGCGGGGGGGGGGGGGGGGGGGAAAGTGGTTTAGCCTCCGTGCGGGGGGAAAAAGGGGGGACAAAAAAAAACCATAAAATTAATTCAAACATTGCGAGGCAGTGGGGTAAAATGTTGACTATCGGAATACGGAGTAGAATGGTTTACGTTCCGAATAGCGGCGAATAAAAACCGTTCGTAATTCTGGAACTTAGTCCGTGGGGTTTTTAGTTGTCAGCCTCCCGTTCTGCCCCATCCTCCCGTTCCACATGAGTTCGAGGCGAAACATAGCGATCGACCATTGTTCCCATAAAAAAGAAAAGTTTTGCCGACGAACTGGGAGTTGTATATATACATAATGTAAATGTATGTATCAACCGTGCACTTCCGTCTGCCTTTCACCTTGACTATTCGAGTGTGGCGAATTACGAGAAAACTCTGAATGGACGCACATTCGTCGTACGAGAGGAATAAATTGACTTTCGCATTTGCCGAACGGCGGTGACATTTGCCTTAATCGCACATTGAATCTCAATTAATCGAGCAAGGCAATCGGGAGAGAACGGGTCGTTCTCGTGGGCGACCTTTTTTTTGTCACAAAAAAATAACCGTGGACATTTTGTAACCCGAGAACTCGCGTACATGGGGGATTTTTTTTCAAATTTCACTTGCATTTGAATACTAGACTTTCGTGATAGACGTTTAATATTTTTGTAATTTTATCAGACAGCCAGAACCCGACCGAGTGCGACCGGTTGAACTGGTACCAAAACTAATGCAAATGCTATTTTATTAAGGTGTGTATATTGGATATATTTTTGCCATTATTACGCAATACTTGAGTGCAAAAAAATACAGTTCGGTGAAAATCGGTGTTTTGGATGAATTTTCATATTTGGGAAAATATCTGAAATTATTGTTTGCCTGCCGTACGTATTAAGTTAATTTTTCAGAACGACCACGTGATTGGGTATGCAAAAAAATACAATTCAGTGTAAACTGCTGTTTTGGATGAGTTTTCATATTTGGGAAATAATCTGAAATTATTGTTTGCCTGCCGTACGTATTAAGTTAATTTTTCAGAACGACCACGTGATTGGGCATGCAAAAAAATACAATTCAGTGTAAACTGCTGTTTTGGATGAGTTTTCATATTTGGGAAATAATCTGAAATTATTGTTTGCCTGCCGTACGTACTAAGTTCATTTTTCAGAACGACCACGTAATTGGGCACGCAATAAAATACAATTTGGTGAAAACTGGTGTTTTGGATGAATTTTCATATTTGGGAAATAATCTGAAATTATTGTTTGCCTGCCGTACCTGTTAAGTAAATTTTTCAGAACGACCACGTAATTGGGCATTGCCCGTTTATCATGAAAACAAACAAAATAACTAAATAATTTTAGTATCGCGAAATTACGAATAATGATCTATTCAAGTCGACACATAAACGTTAATCGAATGCAAAAGAATATCCGACGCAACTTACAAAGGGTCTGTTTGTGTTGGAAATCTCTAAATATTTTTGCTGCTATGTTATCCGTTTTTTTTTATCTTTTCTTAAATCGTAATTTCCTCATTATTTTTACTATCATTATTGCCTTGTTTTTCTTTTCGCAGCCACATCGGAAGCACAATTAAGTTAATGAGCGAGCTCTCTTATTATTTTAATTTCAATTTAAATTCTAATTGCAAGTCATACACTTCTCGCTCTGATTCTAATCACTTGTAATTGGGCTTTGCCCGTTTATTATAAAATAAATAAATTAATAAATTCATAGAATTACCAACGAATAAAGGTGCAAAAATTCAATGTGTTTCCTCACTTTTTCATTCGTCATTCGCACAGCTTCCTCCACACAGAAGTCAAAATTGTTTAACGAACTTTCTCATAGAGACAACTTTTTCAGTGAAAAAAAAACAACAAAAATCAGGAAGTAAAGTGTAAATTAAGTTTGCACCTTCTTGTGTTGACAATTTCATAAGTCTGACCGGTACGCCCCCTTTACCGTTATCCCAGAGCAACTCCGACAGTTGATCCCAGACTTTTGTCTCTTTTCTTCTCATTTTGTTTAATTTTCTTGGAGAACCGTAAAATCGTTTCCAGCGTCGCAGGCTAGCTGTATATTCTCATCCGCAAACTTTTTATGCGGTCTCGAGGTACCCTCGAGCCGCGGTAACGACACCGAGAGACTTCTAGGGCACGCAGTCCCGAGCCACTTGATAATTATACAAACCATTGTAATCGTCGCTTGTGCGAGCGGTGCACAAAACTGTCTCTCGAAACGCTATCCGAGCATGACTCGTGTGCCTCGCAACAGCTCCGTCGGCTCGGGACACGCGGAGTGGGCAGTTGTGTCTGTACGCAAACGCACAGGTTTCACGCTGCGTACCCCACCCGATAAGATATAATTTTTTTTTTCTCATTCCGTCGAATCGGGCACGAGCGGCCGGTTTTTTTTTTTTTTTTTTTTTTTACGCGCCATAAGAACTATCGTAACGACAACGAACACGTCGAAAAAGTGAAAGGTTACCCGGATGGATTATATTTGTCAACGACGATTTTATGTTTCTCGTAGCGCAATAGAGCCGCCCCGGGTGTAACGAACACGGTATATACGGACCGCCGAGAGCGACCGGAGAGTTTTGCTCTTTCCTTGAAACTTTCACGCTGCAACTAGCGACAAGGCCAAGTCTTCTCTTTGCCTTAACGAGCCGAAGACATCGCCGACGAGCGCACGGGCAATGTCACGGTAGATACACTCTCCAATATTAGTGTAGCATTTTTTATAATAATAATGTTGATGGACTGAAGGACCCTGGTCAATGGCCCTTTAGCCTGAGGGGAAAAAAACACGCGCACACACACACATGTATTGAGGCGACACCAGATCTTGTATTTCTAAGGCTAACAGAGCGCATTTACTACGCGACTATTACTAATTGCTATTCCTCAATAACAATTATTTTTTAAAAATATATATTCTTTTTGCCATTATTATAAACTTTTTGCCATTATTATTATTATGAAAAATCAAAGATCTCGACATCATTAATACGGCTGATTTTTTAAAGATTTTTAAGAGGGACGCGTTGGATGAGGATAATTCCAATATCTTGCTAGGTATTGTGATGATCCTTATCCAAGACGTCCTTCTTAAAAATCGTTGAAAAATCAGCCGTATTAATGATGTCGAGATCTTTGATTTTTCATAATAATAATAATGGCAAAAAATTATGAATATATTATTTTTTAAAATAATTATTAAAACAAAATCGGAACACCTTTTAATGATTAATTTTCAACACCTTTTATGTTTAATTTTATGGTAAGTAGCTAGTAAGTGTAGGTGTAAGTTTAATCCTTACTTATTAACTACTTATAGCGAAATTAAACATAAAATTATTTTTAGGTGTCACTACTATAGTGTTGATATTTCATTTTACTTTTACTCGTGTATCGCAACGATGTTGCTGCTATTGTTCCATAAGAATTATATTCTTACTGTAATTACTCTTATTGACCCATAGTCTGACTAAGACACAATAAACATTCCAAACATACCAATACCAATATTAGTACTCTCCTTATCCAACACGTTCTTCTTAAACTTAAACCTAAACTTATTAGCTACTTGCGACAAATTTAAACATAAGATTATTAGTAAGTGTTAATACTATTTAGCTAACTATTCGTAACTATTAGTTACTATTAATAAGTGTTACTATTTAGTTAGTTATTGTATTAATATTCCATTCTACTTTTACTCATGCATCGCAACGATGTTACTACCATTCTTCCGTAGCTATTCTATTCTTTCTGTAATTACGCATATTGTAACTACGGCATAAATAACATACCTATAATGTATTCTTTTTTTATTACATAATTTTTATTTCGTAACATTTTCGAGGAAGTAAATCGGATCACGACAATGTTTCGACGATGTTTAATCGAGTACTTGAGTCGCGCAGCGGGCGGCTTTTTTCCATTACAACAGGTGCATCCATGCGGCAAAAGCACGAAGGCGAAGCGCACTAAGAACCGGAACTAAAGCGGCACGACTGAGCAATTCATTTCGTCACATGGCGTGTATTTATCTTTAAATGAGAAGGAGAAAAAAAAGAAAAGTTGAAGAACGATAGTTAAAGAAAAGATGAAGGAGAGGAAGAAATATCGTTGCCACTTTCTCCGAGCTCTGGTGGGTTCGCGCGGTGTATTTCTAAGCTGGCAATTACACTTTACGCGTTTTACTACGGCGACTACATATTGCACACACGTGAAATACTAATTGCAATCTTGATTTCACATTGAGCGTGTATGTGTGTGTGTATCTCGACGGCCGATTGTTCGACCTTCGATCTCACTCGAAACCGGAACGAGCCCGATGTACTATATAGCATTTGTACCAGCAATCCTATCTCTGCAATCGATATAGTATATTGAATATATGAAACACAAAAAACTGGATTAACATCGCGTTACGTTATCAACGAGCGCGACAGATCGAGGCCTTGGAAATTCTGATTTTAATATTATTACTATTATTGTTATTATATATTTTGTGCGATCAACGAAACGTGACGAGTGACGTAGAGTGTATTTGATTTCGCTTGTGCCGTGCCAGCAGGTACTTTTGAATTTACCATTAAGGGGAGTAAATTTTTATCGAATTTTCAATTTTTGCATTTTCGTGAAGTTTATCGTCTTCCGAATTTCCTGCGAATTTCTTCACACATTATTAACGTTTTCACAGAATTGCTGATTAAGTGTAAGTTGTAAACTTTTTTTATTGACACTGTCGAGACTGCACGAAAAACATTAAACTCGTTTTTCTCGAAACTGAATTTTTGCAACTTAGGAAAGCGATGTCTCAGAAACGAATGAACAGGTTGACTTCAAATTTGGAGCATATTGAGGATACTTTGCACGTACGTTCCCAGTCAAAAGTGAGATTCAGTGAGAATATGAACACTTTCTAATGGTATAAAAATCTGAATAAAACCAACTATATTAACAAAATTTCTGATAGTACACTTGAAAATGCCCGAAAAAGGCGGCTCTAACCTTAAACACTTAAAAGCCGATATACTATTTTCGACATCGGATGAGACATCTATTTGTAGAAATATTTTTCATTTTTCGTCCTAATAGAGGAAGCTTTGTTTTCGCCAACAAAATGTCGAGATATTAATAATAATGTGTTCAGAATGTTCCAAAACATCGGAAAATCATTTTCCGAAAAAAATTTCGCATGCATGAGTGTGTATGTAATGTATGTACTCATGTATATACTGAGCGCGAAAAATTAAAACCGCTATAATTCGCGAATGCCTCGTCCGATCGGGCTGAAATTTTACACACAGCAGATGTGGTCAATGATTCTTCAAAATCTCATTAAAAATATTTTCAATTCTTTATTATCTAAAAATTCTGGAAAAATTTTATCCCGCAAAAAGTTTAAAAAATCACCTTTCGTATATTTCTTTTTCATCCGGTCCAAATTTCATTCTACACTGTCGCCGGACTATACCAACGACGCAAGAAGTGAAATATTGCCCAGCGAGTAAAGTATCGACGTAGCAAAAAATGTTCATCTAAAAAGAAACATAATTTTTATCATTGCTACAGGTGTTTACCTTTTACTACGAATTTGCACAAGGCAGTAAAGTTCTCTGCACTGAAGCCTGTCGGTAGTGTCGACAGAGTTGAGAGGCAACACGAGCAGTTAATATTCAAATATTTTTATCATCGCCCAAGCTTCACTTCGAACGGATCGTAAACTCAAGCATCAAATTGGATTCTACAGAGATTCGGTTTGTTCGATTGTGCAACGAACTTTCAATTTTCTCAGTACATAAAATTTCTACCTGCAAAGCTACATATATATGTACACGTATATATTTCCTTATTCTTCCGACGCTCCGCGGCAGTTTGCTCAACGTGCAATATGCGTCACACGGTCAAGCGATAAATCACCACGGGCGTTGTACTTTCTTTCGCACTTCATTTCGCACACGTTCGTGAAATATTAGAATTTCTCTATACGTGAAGGGACTCTGCCTGGCAGGTGGGATACAACAGCGCTGCGCGTGCGTGTGCGCGTGTTTTGGGTGTGTGTTTATGTGTGTGCGCGTGTTTTAGGTGTACAGTAGAACCCCGTTTATCCGAGGTAATGTGGGGAGAGCGTACGGCGTATAAGCAAAAACTCGGATAACACGGATAACATACTCATTTCAAACTTGTGTTACTATTGTACATTTAAAAACACTTCATGGCACACTTCATATATTTATTGTTCCAATTCCACCGTATACCCTTTCGGGTTTTTACGGACCCCATCCCGATTGCCCCCTGTCACTCCCTACCTGCACTCAGCTAAGCTACGTAACTTCCAGTGCGTCCGTAGCCGACTTAGCTACACTGTACCGCATTTGCCAGGGACACGGGGAAACTACGGAAAACCCGT
>JAPYZD010009675.1:0-11200 GCA_030522725.1 Ichneumoninae sp. B BG-2022a
CCAATACCAATACCAATATATTTTATTTATTTTATTCTTACATTCTAAGCAATCAGCGATAATTTATATACTTATAATTTATAACCAACCAATTGCAGATTGTAACATTTACAGTAGGGCTGTATAGTTAGGCCGGCTAAAATGTCTTAGCCGGGTAAAACAGCTTAGACGGCTAATAAATTTTTTAATTTTTTAAATTTAAATTAAAATTTTTCTGTGATAATGCACCCCGGTTCTATTTCTTAATAGCAGTCGGCGAAGGATTTCATTGGTACAGGAGAATGTTCCAAATGACCCCACTACCCGTTACAATAAACCCCACCGTGGCCCAAATTCTTACCGAATTTTGTATGTGTTTAAAGGGGCGGTGTTCGCAATTCCGTGCTACTTTCTGCTTGAAATTTTTTAACCAAATACCTAAGACTATGTTAATGGGACACCATTGGATGCCGAAGCGTTAGACTCTCGGATTTGTTGGTAAAAAAATAAAAAAGAATTTTTGTTACTTTTGTCCCCGGTCTCCCCTACACACACACCTTTCCCTCTTCGTGCACGACGCGTGGAGTTGAGTCACGCTTTTTTTTATTAACTATCTTTTTTTTCTCTCCCGAAGGTACGGCCGCAGTACGGAACACGGGATACTCTCCTGGGTGTACGTACGGGCACACCGCACGTACGGGTACAGACAGGGGGTAGAGGCCGAGGGTACGCGGTTTGCAACTTGAGACAAGTGTAGGTGGCTTCGCGGTCCGGGTGGTAGAGAACGTACACCTATCGTACGGTAGGTACGTACGGTGGTACGGAGCGAGACGAGAATGAGACGGTGATCGTCTCTCCGAGCGCCGAGCGCTCTCTTTGCGTTGTAAATCGATTCCAATGACCGCGCTCCGAGACCAGATGGTTCCTGTCAGGAGGCTCCATCTCCGTGTAGCCTCGAGCTCTCCTCGAGATCATCGAATGTCGTTGGCATTCGAGAACGAGACAACCGAAGGACTTCCGGCTCACGACTTTAGCATACCGGTAGTCATAAGATATTTTCGATTATTCTTTTTTTCTTTCTCCGCGCATTTCTCTCCGGTGCTCGTCTCTCGCGGGGGTCCCGAGCGACACGGTCGAGGGGAACGGCAATTATATTGGAGCCAAGTTTACTCGGGCGAGTGAGAGAGACTACCCCGATGATCGAAAGGCGGCCGAGGCATCGGGTTCTTATTGCCGGCGTTTGATAAAGTACGGTCACTATTGGCTCTATGCAATTCCCGCAGCCTCTCGTCGATTCTCCCGTCGTCATGATTCCTTGCCCGCACCTTCGGACACTGGCTCCCGCTCGATAAGAGAGACAAGTGGCACTGCCGCGCGCGAGGGAACGCGGCTCGCCTTTCCGGGACCTCTCCGTCTCTCGCTCTCCGCAGCCGCGCGCTATCTCGAGGAGGATCGTATCGGTAAAGAGCGGTTATAGAGCACAGGGAACTCTTTACTCGGGGCCTCTCTAGCAGAGCGACGCCGTTCCTCGATATCCATCGATCCGGAGCGATGATCGATGACCGAGATGGCGTATCGATGACATGGAATAATCATAGGCGTATGCTCACCGGTGCCGGTCTCTTCGAGTTACGGGAAGAGTACGCAATGTATACCGAGTCGGAATGTAAAACGCGTTATAGATGTGTGGCGTCGCGGTAGATCAGCGACGGAGAGTTCTGTATCGAGTGGCCACTATAGAATTCCTGCTACGCGGCATTGCGCGCGGCTTTGACAAGAGGCACGAAGCAAGAGGGCAGTTAGAGTTATTTATAAAAGAGTACAGGGAGAGACGGGAGGTTGGGGAGGGAACGCGGACAGAAGTATTCTTCGTCGCTCGTCGTCAACGAAAAAAAGTCTATCTCGCTGAGAACGCCAGCCATCGGAATGGGCATCGGAATTCATAATTTCATACGGAATCTCTATCTCTCGAGTCTATCTGTTGTTTCTCTTATTATTTTGTACGATATATATCTCTCCGGCTGATGCGCTCTGGTAACTGGTAACTCTTCCGTTTGATCGATGAACTCGCTTTGAGGGTTCTCCCTCGAGGAATAATAGACGAATGAGATCTGAAAGTTCATTTTTTTTTCCTTGTTCTGTGAGTGTACGAGTCTCCTCGACGATACCGATGTCCTTCGAGCTCCGAAGAAATGTGTATACGCGCCTCGGTGAAAATAAATAAATCTTGGAGCGGGACAGTCGCGGGTGTGCTGCTGTACGTAGTTGCCAAAGAAATTGAATACCGTGCGGGAGGTCCGACGGCTTGAGCGATCCACGAGCATACTTACCGATCGATCCATCATCGATGATCCGATCGAGCCTCGAGCACCGCCGTTTTTGCGACGTCGATAATTCGCGACGCAAATTGTTTTTGAGACTTATCTGCGGTACGTGCGTCCCAATTCCCATGCCGTACACAATTCGGTAGAATGGCATAGCCCGCGAAAAGAGTAACGCCCGAAACGCATATCCCTTGAAAATGTAGACCCTGAAACGTCACTGTATTAAAATATCGCGGCCGCTTGATCATGACTATGACGTTCATTTTGCTCCAAATGCAATATTTTAGATTTTAATCCCAAAAATGCGACTTCACGTTAGAGCAAACTGTTTTCAGTGTATGAAATCGAAGATACTTATGCATAAAAGCGCCAGCAGATTCATGTTCAACGCACTAAAATACGTCGCAGTCAATTTTGTAGACGGAAAAAAAAAATTTCATACTGACAAAAAATATTTCATAAAAAATTCTAAGCCTTTCCAATCTATTTTTCACATTTTTGAACGTCCTCGAACGGGACGATAAAACGATTGTGGAACTTTGCACAAGGCCCTATTTTGTGTATTTCTTCGCGTAGAACACGATGTCCACCCCGACTTTCCTAGCTCCATTGGGAGTCGAGATATCGACCTTTAAAAATCACGAAAATTGACCTTTTTCCAAAAATTGCTTACAAATGGAAAAATCGTTGTTCAATCGATTTTTTTTTATTTCAAGGCTATATTCCACGTATTTTTCTCCGCTGATCAAGAATATGACAATTATTTCATTACCAACCCAATATTTCCCATATTAATCCCAAAAATACGATTTTTCGTGCATAAAATCGAGACTTTCAATGTCTCATTGTACTTTAGCCACAAAAAGGCCAGCGGATTGGTTCCGTGGGCCAAGTGCACTTCGATTCTGCGAAAGTATACGGCAAAGGTATGAGAGAGCGAACAACTAAAGGGAAAAAAAAGGAAAGAAAATAAGAGCTGGTCCAATATTTAAGAGAGCGGCGAACAATGCAGTGGCCCGAGGATATTCGCGGCTACCTTCCGAACCTTCCGTATTTCGCTCGCATAGTTTCCCTCCGTGTGTGCTCTCCGTGTCTATGTATTTTCCTCTCGTGTCCCGTGCGTGTGTTGAACTCGCCCCGTGTCAGCGTAATGAACACGCCGTTGGGCCACCCGCGCAATGCCACAGGAAAGTATAATCTCTGCAGTGTCCCCGTAGCCGCGACCGGGGCGAAGAGAGTCCGAGGGTCCTCCTATTGTCTACTCGCGCGTGGCTTACCGTTTCCGTATGTACGCTCCCGAGATCGAAGGTACACTTTTATTTTTGAAGCTCCTACCGGTGTTCGACCCCCGCCTCCCGTTTCTTCGGCTTCTCTCGCTCTCGCTTCCGAGCGTCTCCCTCCGGCGCGGGAGTAGCACGGGCGCGAGCCGGAATAAGAGGATCCGAGAGGAGGTTTTGACCGTGCACGAGGCAGCGATGTGCCTATTGTTTGGGGCCTGATGTATCGACCGATATGATTTAGGTCTCGCCGCCAGCAGGAAGCTCGCAGATCGGTACACGTATACGATCTTCCTCCCTCTCGATTCTCTTTCTTAACGCGCCTGATAACTCGTTGCCTGCGGCTCTCTCGTAATACACAGTGTCTCTCAACTCGCGTATCCGTACCAAATTAACCATATCGAATCCTCGCTCAACCTCCGCGACCTACGGGCAAAAGTGCCCCGATACGCCGAGGAATTTGTTCCGCCATCCGGAATTGGCGAGAGGCGACCCGACCGTCGGTATATCTATCCTTCCCGATGTACGCCTCGTGTATAAAACGATAGAAATAAAACAGCGAAACTATCGATGGAATCGCGGCGTGCTCCTCGTGAGGAGAGCGTCGAGGAAAATTCAACCTATTCCTATTTGGAAGGTTACAGTGGCCGTGGTCGCTCGCGGCTCTCTCGCCGCCGCGAGTCTCGTCATACAGTCGAGAAACGGGTAAACGGTGCGGAGAGAGGCACGCGCGGATCGCGTGGATCGATACGTGAACGTGGTGCAGAGTCGATCTTAGGGGTTCTTGAGCTCACGACGCGACTGAGACGAAGAGCAACGAGCTCTTTTCCTCCGTCCTCCGGGTAGCCCTGTGTATGACGGTCTCCGCTCTCTTTTCACCGAGTCCGGAGCTCTCTTCCGCTCGAGATCGCGAAGGGAAGAGAAGAGGAGACCAGAGACGACGGCCGCGGTACGTCTGCTACGGTTCGAGTTTCTGCAGTGGGGCAACGGACACGCGACTCGCATACGAATACACCCGCAGCGTGAGACTGTGCAGTCCACGTCCCACTTGCCCTCGCATCGGATTCCTTCTAATTGGGCACTTACGCCGCGCTGGCTCTCTCGTAATACCGCCTCGGCCGTTTGCTCGCACGTACAAACGCGATCGACTAGACGCCATTCTCCTCTATTGCTTCTTGCTCCTCCGCCGTTGCTCCTCCGTACGCTCCTCTATCGATGATCCTCTTTTTCGAAGAAAAATGTAGACCATTGCCCTCTCTATGGTACTCGACTCTACCGCAATATGTCCATCCGTTACTGCATTGTACTACTTGTATACCAGTTATGCGCCATCTATCTCCGACCATAAATACACTTCAACTTTTGAAGAGTCACTACACCATTCGACCCATCTTATACATCGCTCCCACGTTTCTTCGCCGACTTTTTCACAATGAACTCGTTACTCTTATTCCGAATCTTATAAATCTTATGAGCCTCGCAATGACCGATGTCTCCGGATCGAACGGCGAGTTTCCAAGTTGGCGGACCTTAGGTGGCTTTCAAGTTGGTCGGGAGTATACGAGTTTTTATGCAATTCGTGGTTGAGCTGTAGGGAGGTTTTTCCATGTCGTTTTTGTCGGGGGGGTCTTTGTAACAACGGTCCCGTACGTCCCGGGGCTAACTCGAAGAGAGACGGATAACGAGAACAGTAAACGGCAGGCGAGATGGTCTTTGCACTGTAATTCAGACACTGCGATACATGTAGAGTAGTACTCCCCCGACAGTTGTTCGTCCCTCGCTCTCTCTCTCTGTACGGCGCTGCGCGCCCGACGAGAGAAAACGAGGAAGGAAAGGGGTAACGTGTAATTTAGCTAAACTACATGAGTCCCAGCGGATTGATTCCTGACATTGGAGCTTCATAAATTTTCCACCTTTACCTCCTCGCCGTGCCTTTATCCCGTTTCCGTCTTTTACGATGATCAAGAACGATAACCACTCTCCGAAAGGCCGAAAACAATATATTTTTTATGCCTTCGCGAGGGAATAATTATTAGGGGCGACCGGGGCAAAATGGGGAAGCTTAGAAGTAAAACCTGCTACAACGATACCAATACCATAGATTCATTGCTTGTTACACAAAAATTGTATTGACACCCGTTTTAGAAGGATGTTTAAAAAAAACCATCTGGGGCAAAATGGGGTACCCTTCAATTTGACTCGCGGCAACTTTTGTGAGCTAGATACAAAAAGTCCTGTTAACAAGACAGTCATGACAGCGTGACAGTCCTGACAGCTAGACAGTTCTAACGGCGAGACAGTCCTGACAGTGATAATTTTGGGGTACCCCATTTTGCCCCATATCGATATCGCGTTCGTCATCCCCGTTTTGCCCCGCTGCCCCATTTTGCCCCGGTCTCCCCTACATCCGGCGTGCCTTAGTACGTCCGGAACCGGCCCAATTCCAATGGAACTCCGGCAAATCTGATGTTGTCTGCCTTATTAGTACCTGAACTGGTGCTCATAAGATAATAATGCGGCAGCCCCTTCAGGCTCGCCGGACTGTTGCCCGATGTAGGGTAGAGCGGGGCAAAATGGGGCAACGGGGCAAAACGGGGTTTTTGGGCAAAACGTCATTTTCCAATAATTTTTGGATGCCCGAATTGGCCCTATCGGATACATCAGGCTTTTCTGCCCAGTTTTGCCACCTTGTCCGATCCAAAAATGACTGGAAAATTTAGTTTTGCCCAAAAACTCCGTTTTGCCCCGTTGCCCCATTTTGCCCCGCTCTTCCCTCCACCAGCGTGCCTTATTGCACCCGGAAACGGCCTAATTCCGGTAGATCTCCGGCAAACCTGATGTCGTCTGCCTTATTAGTACCTGAACTGGTGTACATCCTTATTGCACCCGGAAACGGCCTAATTCCGGTAGATCTCCGGCAAACCTGATGTCGTCTGCCTTATTAGTACCTGAACTGGTGTACATCGGGCAATGGTCCGGCGAGCCTGAACAGGCCGCCGCATTCATACCTGATGTGGATCTGATGAAGAATATGGCAGCCGGCAAATTTTTCTCCTCGGGAAGTTGCACACTCGCGATTATTTTTGTCTCGGATTGACACGTAAGGGTGATCAACTAAACTCGTTTCACATTAATTCAATCCGCCTTGAATTTCCACCCACGTGTAGAGAGCGGCAGCCAAGCTCGCATAGTCGCGAGCGCGACGAGATTGTGAAAGGACACAAATCAAGCGGTCCCATGATTCTGTCGAGCTCTGCCCCGCGCGCAAGGAGGAAAATGTTTACCGACTGTTTTTTTTCCACCCAGCTTGCCAGGACTCTTCGTCGACGGCGTTCCGTAGAGGTCGTGAAATTCGCCACGCACCCGTGCGATGTCTCGTGTCTTTCCCTTACGGTACACCGTGAGCCGTGTCTCGTGCTTCCTCACATCGTCGTTCTCCTTACAGCATCGCGGTTTCACCCGTGCACCGTATGGTTACCCGAAGATATTATACCTATAGCGGACCGTGCGAGCCGAGGCTTTTCGCCAATAATTATGATAAACTCCGTTTCGCCTGTCGGCGGGAACCTCGGGCACGCTTAAGAGGATTAAGGAGACAGAGTCGCGCGAACGATTCCGCTTCCCTGCGATATACACTTCGTTTGGAAGGATATGGCATTAGAGGGTTCGCGGGGATATCTCCCGTGAACCGCCGTCCGTTAGCTTACCTCAAAAGCGCACGCATCAATTTTGCCTCTCCGGTATAACCGCGCCGGTGGTACATATATCCTGGAAATTATCGCAGCGAGCAGCTCCGCTATCTTACAATGCGTACTCGCGTGATTTATCGTCGTTCACCATTATCCCGGAAAACACGTATTTTTTATTCACGATTCGCAGCGTCATCTCTTCGGTTTCTCGTAATTCACAGAGTTGCCGTAGTCGACTCGCGCTTTCCCCTCTCTTCTCTTTCTCGCCGTGGTTTCGTACCGTTCGTGAAGGACCTATGAGAAAGAGAATCCGAGGATCATCTCCTGTGATCCGGCCGGGGCTGCCGATGTTGCCGATGTTGCCGACGGTACCGATGGTGTGGTATGGCTGTGAACTCACGGCACTCTCGACGCTGAGCCCTTTTACCAGTACGTATACGCGCCCGCGCTCCGATCGGAAGCACGATCTGTCCACTGTCCAATTAAGCGGAGAAAACCGATGCATTATGGATGGCCGCGAAGAGCCCGCGCGGTTCAACCGTCCCAGGAACGTACTTCGCCTCTGTACCGAGGTCAAATCCACGAGACTCTCCTCCTCTCGCAATCTGTGCAGAAGTATAAGGAGTGCCCCCCGTCTTCTTTCATGTTTCTCTCACTCCTTCCCCCTCTCTGCAAGTGTCTCGGAGCCACGACAGTTTATTCGTACGTACATATATATCTATACATATGTATGTATATATGTATGTATGTATGTATGTATGTATGTATGTATGTATGTATGTATGTATGTATGTATGTACATTGACGACGGTGTATGCAGCTCGTATATACGTATGTATATATTTTCTCTGCTCTACCGCCATGCGATCGACATTAAATTTTATTGCGTCGTTATTGCCGGCTAATCGAAGCTACGCGCGGAATGAGAATCGTTTCATTCCTCTCTCTCTCTCCCCCCCTCTCCACCTCTCTCCCTCTTTCTTTACGATACGACAAGCAACCTCTGGCCGTGTATCTTTTCTAACATTTATTATTACATTTATCTTTACTATCTCTCTTATGATCGATGACCGAGACACGGGAGTCTTATCGAGTTTGTAGATCTGTGTGTTACTTATTATCTTCATCGCTGCGGCTAGTACATGCTTCATTTGTACGGACATTATTAATTCCTGTGTCGGCGGGAATTTTCTGTTTTTTGTTTTGTTTTTTTTTTCATATCGCGGCAGTATTAATTATCGTTTGAGAGGCAAGTTTATTGTACGGTTGGTGACGATGAACCGGTGGAAATATCGGTTGGAAAACGTCGACAGTGGAACAAGTCAGTGCGTGTCGGACGAGCCGTTAGTAGCGAGGAATACCGAATGGTCTAGGCGGTCAACGAATGGGATCGTCGCGGATCTTCTCCCTTCCTCTTCTGGTGTCTCGAGTCCCCCCCTTCGATTATAAATCCCGCAGGATCCCCGGGCTCACGCACATAAAGGGCCGACGTAGAATTTATCGGGCCGTAAAACGCAAAGCGGACCGCGATATTTTACTCATAGCGGGTGTGTCCGAGCGAGACCGACGAGATATCCGAGCGAAATAGCGTCGAGTATTTCGCGCGGCCACGGGCGGCATATAAAATTGGCGATGCTCGAGCCGAATGAGCGAGCGAGAGAGAGGCTCAAGGCAGAAAGGAGAGGAAGATACCCACTCGATATCCTCTACTTTTGCCAGAACCGAAAGAAACACCCGATAGATGAATATCGCACGCCCCCGCGTGCCGGAGACCCCAGGGCCGTCCTACATCACTCGTCTTTATGGGTTTCCAGTTCTCTCGATCGCGGGATACTGCTATACCTCCCTTTTCCAGTGAGATGCAGAGCGAGATAGAGGAATAATAGAGGGTGTTTCGATATAAGCTTCTCAAGATAGTAGGGGAAGTCGGGGCAAAACGGGGACGTGGGGCAAAATGGGGACATGTACCCCGTTTCGCCTCTGATGGTTTTTTTAAATATCCTTTCAAAACCAGTGCCAATACAATTTTGGTGTGAAAAACGATAGATCTATGCTTTCGGTACCATTGTCCCAGGTTTTATTGCTTAGCGTCCCCGTTTTGCCCCCGTTTCCCCTACCACCACCGTTCTGTGAATCTTCGAATCCCGCCTCGATGCCTTTTGCGTTGTAGTCTCGATACTCCAACTACTTTGGAAGTGCACCGTTTCGTCGTGTGATTCTTTGCGTGTCAACTTTTTTCTTCTTCCCTCATCGCCAGAGATACTTATAAATGATCTTTATTTCATCGATCGAGAGTAGAGAATTTTGTTTCATTACGAAAGGACGGATCGATCAGTTACGTGTGCTCTCGACTATGGGGGTAGTTGATACGCGGAACGAAAGATCCAGCGCTCGCTCCTCGCCGTTGGGAGAGAACACGATCGAGGGAAAACGGATCGAAGTAATTGGGAGTATAGATTAAAATCGTAATTGTCAATATCTCCCGATATACCGTGGAAACAGAACGAAGGAGAGGGACGGAGGCACACGAGAAAGAGAAAGAGCGGGTAAACGGTAATAGGTGAGATAGGCGGCTTTAATGATAGCTACCTTAATAAGGCGGGGCCTTATAAGAGTGTAACGATCTTCGTGGTCTCTCGGCTACTCCTGCTCCTACTGGCCAATACCGGTATGCTGCAGCTCCCTATGTGCCCCGGGACTCTTCTATCGCTCTTTATCCTTCTATTCCCTTGGCATATTCTCTCTCCCTCTCGCCCACTCTTCCTCCGACGAGTGTACACGCCTCAAGATAATTATTATGAAACGTTGCATCGCCTGAGAGCCACAATCGGAAAGACGTGCCTCTCCTTATGCCTCCTCTCGTCGTTCTTCCACGATCCGAATCGCAGCCTTCTGCGATTCTCTTACATTCGGTAATCGTTTACCTCGGACTCCCAAATCGCACGTTCCTTTCTCATTGGACGATCTATCGTGCTCCAGTGATATCTGTAGTGATATGCCGTAACCGAGTCAGGGAGCTCACGAGGGTCGAAGAAGAAGAAAAAATAAATCGTAGGAGAGGATGTTCTTTAGTTGGCGCCGAGCGGCTTTGCCGACCGCTTCAACTATTTTACGAGCGTTCTACGAGCTCGAAGAGCATGACCGGCTTTGCTTCGAGTCGTTGCATCTACTTAATATTTCTGTCAGTTGTACGGAGAGAACTAGCGGGTATAAGGATGCAAATGGGCGTGAAACTGAGGAAAAATAAATAGTTGAAAACAGTATACCGGACGTGCTATGGAAAGTTGGAACGCAGAGCACACGTACTACTGCCGCTTCACTATTGCCTTCTACCAGTTACTTCTGTAGCTCCGCGCCACTTGCAACTTGTACAAACTGACAATGAAAGTACTACGAATGCGAGACATGAAGGAGGAAGCTCGACGTTGGTGGAGCTCAGCCTCCGGCTGTGCGGAGAGAACGGACTCGGGATCCACTGAGTTAAACACTACAGTGGCAGGCTTGTAACTTCTCGTTTCTCCTTCTTATCTCTACTTATAATCTTACCGAGCTTTTTCCTCCCCCGTAATTTTCCTCCGAGCCATCGGAGCAACACCGTCGATATACGGCAAATAAATAAATACATATATATGTATAGACACATTTTTTTTTCTCGACACACAATCGACGGATGGTCTGACAATCGCTCTTCCGTATTTTTGCAATAACATTCGGGAACGATTTTCTCGATGCGACACGAGGTTATTTGAGAACGTACTCGAGATCCACTGAGTTAAGGAAGGAGTCTTGCTGCACGCTGACTTCGCATAAGTTCGACAACAATAAGAGAAAGTTGCAAGTACTTCTTGATGGCGTAAAAATCTGAAAAAAATCATGTATACTAAAGGTACTGAGAAGATTCATTTTGCATAATAATAATTGCAAAATGTTA
>JAPYZD010009679.1:0-16015 GCA_030522725.1 Ichneumoninae sp. B BG-2022a
TTTTCTCTCTAGAAAAAAATGTTTTTTTTCTCTAGAAAAAAATGTTTTTTTTCTTTAGAAAAAAATGTTTTCTTTTTTCTAGAAAAAAATGTTTTTTTTATCTAGAAAAAAATGTTTTTTTTATCTAGAAAAAAATGTTTTTTTTTATCTAGAAAAAAATGTTTTTTTTTCTCTAGAAAAAAGTTTTTTTTTCTCTAGAAAACAATGTTTTTTTTCTCCAGACAACTATTATTTATTTATTTTCTCTAGAAAACTAACTTACCCAAACTGAACGAACACGTTGACCCAGTTGAAAAACAAATTCGGTATTTGGGACGCGAATCCGATGTCCGAGAGGAAATTTGTCGTGTCAATATCGACGCCTGTGTACTCCTTCGATAACTTGAATTTGGTGAAATACTGCGAAAAAAGAATTTTCGAAGATTAGTCAATGACTCGTTCGATCGCGTATCACATTGGAGATCTCGGAGAAAAAAAATCATTTGACGTGTTATATAGTCATTAATGTCTGACCTCGCCGTTCAGCGTTGACGATTGAATTTTATTGGGACCGCGAGATGGATAGACATGGAGGGCTTAAAAATTACGGGATGAGTCACTTACTTCGTTGGCCGTAATGAATACGTTCCATGGCATCAAAGCGCCGATTCCGTGAAGAAGCATGATGAAGAAAACGACGTTCAATCTGTGGGAATATTTTTTTCTAATTAATTTTTTCTGATTAATTTTTCTAACTTAGTTTGTGATCACATGTATTGTCTTCTGGCTTCAGGACAAATACAAAGTTAATTTAATAACACTAGTTACGAATGGACAAATTAGGTAAACTATGTTGAATTAAATTAGTTACAGAATAGAGAAAAATTGATAATAATTTTTTTTTTTTTTATCATCCACGAATTCGGTGCGTGTCGAAAAATTTGTGTTGGTAGAAAAAAAATCTTATCCCAGCAATGATTTTAAACGACTGCAAAGCGTCGGCGATTTTTTTTATTACTTCGTGCAAAATCGAACCTGTCCTTTGGAGGATTCAATTCCAAATCTGCCTGGTCCATCGTTACGCCCTTGAAGTTCAACTCGTCCTCCGGCCTTCCAGTACCTTCCCAACCAGGTGATAACCGAACGGGTTCCGAACCTGGTAATTAGAAAAATTTTAAAGTGTTAGTAAATGCGTGAATCAATTATAGACCCACTATTAATCGTGTGCCAATTTGTTTTGTTATCACGCAACGATTCCTTTGGATGATTGACATCAGTTTTTTATCCAAGATTATTAATTCCTTTATAAATTGTACAATGGGTTACGGATTTTACTGGATTCGTGTGAAAGGGTTTTCCCATGAATAAATAAATAAATGTATGAATAAATCCAATGGAAAGCAATGAATTCCCTACTGTACTCTATTATTTTTACACATTGTTTGACGATCTTTTGATACCCAAGAGCTCAGAATAAAAAACTCCACTTTGTAAGAACGCCAGAGTGCATTTCTGTGGAAATAAAAACTTCAGCTATATTTGAGCCCATGTAACGTAATACCGCGCAAAACATGCTTTGCGGGACATTCTTCGTCAGCTCTCGGGCATCCAGGGATCAAACGTAACAATAATGAATCTAACATATAATGTGTTCGCATGCATCAAATGTTTTCGACCGTACCACAGTCATTCTATGATTGAAATAGACGAATCAATGCTAAGAGACGAGTCCAATCAGCGCCAATTTAGTTACTCATCATACAGATTAATATTTCCGTGGGAACCAATGAAATTCGTGAGAGCGAGATCCGTACAGTCCCTTGATAAATTCCAAAGGAACGCGACTCAAATGTTGTTACCAGCATTTTGCAAGCAAATCGCCCTATCGTACTCATGAATAGAAAATTCATTTACCGGAGGGACCTTGCGACCCAAAAGTGCTATAGTCTCTAATAGCACTCTCGCTAGATCCTGAAACATTGGTATCCGTACAGATTTTTCAGTACCGCCTCTCGCTAATGTTATTCGACGTATTCGTCTTTCGGAGCAAATCGCCCCGAATACGATTTTGAAGGAAGTTGTGCCGTCCATTGCCCTGTGGATTTGCCGAAGCACCTGCGGTCTCATCGCGTAGTTGTCCATCGATAGCGAGAGTCAAAGCTGCAAGATTATCGCACGAGCCGCTAATCCATTGACGCTCACTACAACTACAAGTAGCTTTTATCTTCATAGAGTAGCAGTATTTGCATTTCAGTCTTTTTGCATTTCAGGCCTCTACCCCAGCTTCGTAATTCGATAATCGCAACAAATCGCTGTGGGCAGTGCTATCGCAGAGAGACCTGTTAACATATGGAACTTACGCGTGTACCGGCTTGTATGTATTATAAACAAATAAATAGATAGCAATTAAACTGAGATGTGGAAAGTGGAATTTTCTTTGAAAACAACCGAACGATAGGACTGACTGCGAGACTGCAAGTATTCAAACAAAACATAGATAATGCATTGGAAAAATACGAGTCAGTAAGATAGTACGCGTTGGCTCCAGACATAAGGAAATTGTCTTCTCTCCACTTATGGACAAAATTGGCGATCGAAGGGGGGGGGGGGGGGGGGGGGGGGGGGGGGGTGGGTGGGGGGGGGGGGGAATCGTCGACGGGAAACAGTAGAGTTTGGACCCCTCGACCAGTGAGTTCGATAAAAGATTATCGCGAGAGATTAGATAACAATTGAGGGGTGGGCGACTTACCGAAGTATGATATTTAATTCGAGAGTCGGACTATATTCGGACGATTGGCGTTTCGCGTTCCGAGGTATTTGGCAGCCGTTCAGGAGATGAGAAAGAGGGTAAAAAAAATTTTAGGACCGTCGGGGAGTTTGAGCGAGAGGGAAGCGAGAGATCGAGATATATGTATAGTCTGGACCAGTTTCCAACCGGCGAGTCTCGGTGGGCCACGCGGTTCGGCGAGTGGCGAATTTTTTTTTTTTTTTCTTCTTTTCGGGAATAAATAAGAGGTAAAAAAATGCATCCTCACCCTTCGCGACGATTCGTGCCGTTCCATTTGAATCCTTGAGAAGGGTCTGCTCCTCGGGACCCGCGCCGAATTCCTTCTTCGTGTAGCTGCCCGCCATATCGTAAGTCAACTCGGTCGAACCAACTTGCAACGTGCAACTAGAATTTTTCGATATTTAACACAGTGTTGTGCACATGCTTTTTTTCTTCTTATGAAATCGACGATGTCGGGTGTGCGAAAATGAAATGTATTCGGCAGTTTCGCGCGCAATGCGGTGCAGAGATTATAGCGCGGTGGGCGGACCGGTTGTCGAGATTCTCTTGTTACTTTAACGTTAAAAGATTTGACCCTTTTTTGTTTTCTTGTTTTTTTTCATTAAGCGTTTAATTGTTCACAGCCGAGGCGAAGAGAGTTTGGCGAGATACGTGGAAAAATGATCCGTTCATCGCCAGCCCGCCGTTTACTTCGAGCGACGAGACGAGACTCGAGAGGGGTGAAAAGATACAAACGCTTCTGCTAGAGCGAGGCGGACCATCTTCCCCACCAGTTACTTTTTCTAGGTTACCCGAGGTTAAAGGTTGTCCGCGCTGAGTCCTAGGCTCGTGCCATGCCCCGCACTACGAGGAACGAAACTACTCCTCCTCCCACATGGCTGCGGCGAGGAGAGAGCAGCGGCGCGGGAAAACTCTCGCTCTCGAGACATTCGATTATCGAAGCTTTTGGCTCGTCGATATGCTCTGCGAGTTCCACGTTTAAACAACTACACCCATTACACGAAAGAAATGTTTTCACATTTCGGTGGCAATGAGCTTCCACGCTGCATCAATGGATTGTTCACTTCTGATTGGCGGATAGGACGAAATATTTTGAAATATTTTCAATCTTTCGAAGCTTAGGAAATAATTGGGAAATATATGAAAATAATATTTTGAAATATTCTTTCAAAGTATTCGAACCAAACGTTTCCCAAATATTTCAGAAAGATACGTAAGGAGGGAGTCTCGCTGCGCGCTGACCTCGCATAAGTTCGACAAGAGAGAATTGCAAGTACTTCTTGATGGTGTAAACATCTGAAAAAAATTATGTATACTAAAGGTATTGAGAAGATTCATTTTGCATAATAATAATTGCCAAATGTTATTAACAAGTTCATCAAAAAGTTAATTGAAAAAAAAGTTTATTAATTAAAAAAAAAGTTTTGTTGCCGGGTAATTTGTTAACCAATTAATTTTTTGATGAATTTGTTAATAACATTTTGCAATTATTATTGTGCAAAATTAATGTTCTCAGTACCTTTAGTATACATGATTTTTTTCAGAACTTATGCGAAGTCAGCGCGCAGCGAGACTCCCTCCTTAAGGGTGCCCTTGCGAATAGTGTTACAATTATATGTAGCAATAAAATATCATAAGATTCAGAGAAATCAGAGGGAATTGCAAACACTTCTCGATGGTATAAAAATCTGGAAAAAATCGAGCATATTAAAGGTGCCGAAAAGATTTCAAATGGAGAGAGAACATCTGTGAAACAGTGAAAGAGGCGAACACAGTACTTTACATCATAAGGAAAAAATTTAGGAAGATCATAGTAGCATTGTTCGAGACAATATACAAGACGTATACTTCGGTACGTTCGGCCGATATTGGAGTTTGCCAACGTCGTATGGTCGCCTGATTTCGCGGGAGATATAGCCACGATAGAAAGAGTACCCAGGTAGCACAAAAAAATTAGTTATCATAAAGTGATCTAAATGGGTTACATGTGTCCGTCTGGACGGTATCCGAAAGTTACCTCCCATCCAAAAAGTTAACTTTTGGACGTAGGATAGCTTATAGTTACCATCCGGACGGACATAAGGTAAACGTACCAATGGCCGGACACTTAAGAGCGCAGTCCCAGTCCCTGGACATGCATGAAAAATCGTATTTCCATCTCTCTTGCACTCATGGTCTTGTCCGGCCACTGGGACGTGTTCGGTCATTGGTACGTTTACCTTATGTAACCCGTTTAGATAACTTTCTGATAACTAATTTTTTTGTTCAACCTGGGTACAGCGAAGGGCGACAAAATTGCCGCATGAATTCCCGTATTTGCAATACACGGAGAGACTTTCGAGACTGAACAGGCGGAAACGAGGTGATCTCGTAGAAACGTTCAAGCTGCTAAACGGGCACTATGCAATCAACGGAGACGAACTGTTCGAACCAGCGAGAAATCCCAATCTCCGGGACCATCGACCCAAACTGGCAAAGAGAGCGATCACCAAAACCCATGGAAGCATTACGTATGCAATAGGGTCGCGGACGCGTGGAACGCCTTACCGGCAGAGACAATCGAAACAGAGTCTACGAATATATATTTTTTTAATGGCAATTTTCATATCTCTTCCTCATAAACTCATTGTAAACTTATTGTAAATCAACGGAAAATGAAATTGCACAAACTGTAACCACATTCACCACTATATAATATTGTTAAAGAGTTCGTCCCGTGAAATTTAATAATTAAACAAAAAATCAAAGTTGAAAATTGAATTTTTCATATCGCTTTCTCATAAAAGTTGAGAATTGAAATTGTCATAGCGTTTTCTCATAATGTTGCTTTATGCACACGGTACAACTGAACACGGCGATTACTGTATCGTAAACTCAACGGAGCCCTATTTAAACTAAACACGTCTAAATAGGCACGACTAAACTCGAAAGCAAAGCTAAACACGCCTTTACTCGGTACAATAAAACTCTATAAAGCCCCAATCGAGCGGTAAAAGGAAATCGCGTTGCCGGGTAACCCTTTACTTACCTGCCTCAATGCGCAACCACTCACAGTTCTGGCATGGTTCAATACATAGAATCCTAGAAAAACCTTAAAAACCAAATAAGGCATCCGCTTTTTTACTTGCGCATATTATCTCGCACATTAGTTGAAAGAATTGTCACGACTAGGGTCATTATTGTTATCATACTGTCATGCTGTTCGCGGATGGACATTTTTCACAAATACTGCGTCTAGCGTCATATTTCTTTCTATCAACTCCCTTGCTAGACAATCGGCACGAAAAGCAGCAGTTGGCACAATAATTGCGACACGGGCCGCACGCGTCGCAAATATCGCTTCAATATTGCTACTTTTTACTCCCGACTGCCCGCTGGGGCAAAAAGACGGGAGTTATGCGTTTCACTGCGATCCACCGGCTCGGCACGTTTCGCAAGTGCCTACAAACGGCCAAGTTTGAGTTTCTGAATGCGACAGAATTAATACTAATAATAAAATCAAGGACATTTTATCATTGATTTAAGCACATAGGTTTATTTTTGGCTCCATGTTAAAAATAAAGTATTTAAAAACAGTAATTGCCACTATTTTGAGAATGGTTTTTTATATGAAGGTTTCAAGACAATAAAACATCCTGCACTCGAAGTATTTGTTAACAAATCAAGTACCATCGTACTTGAAGTACAGAATACTTCAATTGAAAACACTGAAAAAAACCGTTTGTAGGCTGCGGATGAAAAAAAAAAAATGTTTATTTCAATTCTACTTTCAATTCTTACAATTCCATGTGATATCGAAACAACGACGGCAAGACTGTCAGGATGACATATCGTTATCGTTTCAATCCGGTATGAAACTGTGCGAATTCAAAGAAGAATTGATTTTATTTTTTTTTTCATTGGCAGCCGGCAAGCAAATTTTACTAGAATCATTGATCTTTTTTTCAGTGCACACTTGGAAAACCTAGTGCACGGTTACGTGGAGCGTGTTCAGTTGAGTCTGAGTTCAGTTGGAACCTGTAGAGTTTAAGTATTGTCGTTTGTACGGCAATACTTCATCCATGTTCAAATTTTATTGCTATTTTTTATTTAATATTATTATTATTTAATATTAATCAAATTAATAAAAATGAACATTAATTTCATATTATTATATAATTTAATATTATTGTTAATAATTCCGTTCTTAATTGATATTTGTCAATAAAAAAAAATTAATCTTTATTACACCTTGTACTAACGGTGTGTAAGTACCCGACCTCGTCCTTTTAATACCCGCGTTAAAAAAATGGAGAAAATCGACTTGTTTTTTTGGACCAAATTCTTATGCCTTAAGACGCTGACTGTCACAATTTCATCAGCTGCCGACACACATATCTGCATTGTGCCGGAACGACTCGCGATCCTGTGCTAGTACAGAGACCCGGGCCGTCAGATTTCAATCTGGGTATGTTTGTTGTAGTAGGGTTAAAGGTACAGATTGTATTTCCATCCGTCGCGATCTTATCAGGATATAAATATTCGGAAGTAGATCGCGTACGCATGATGAAAGTTCGAGCACCTTCCTTTTTTCGATAGCGCGTGGGCGGATGGTAAACAATTACGATCCGACCTGAACTTGACTCTCTGGCGAATACTATGTTTTTGAAACAAATCGCAGTTTGGAGAACATTCCCGAAGCGCTCATTTGTACTCGGCAATTCTAGGCCGGCCTAGAACCCTCTGTCGAATGCACGCGAGCCGACTGGAAGCTACTAGTCGTTTCCCGAAACGCTCGGTCGTCCTCGGCTATTCTCGGCTCGCCGAGAGCGCTCTCTGGTTGGCCGGTTTCATATAAATACGAGCCGCCGCGCCGAGACCGTCAGTATTCAAACTGCAATCGAACAGTGAACTGAGCTTAAAGAAGCTACAAGCAAACGCTAAAGTTTGTTTTCAAAACAACGAAACATCGTAACGTATAGAACGAAGAATATTACGTAAATACTTGAAACGTATAAAAGTGAAAAGTGATCTTGTCAACGAATCATCAAGATGCCTGCTATTGGAATCGATTTGGGAACGACGTACTCGTGCGTCGGAGTGTGGCAACACGGAAAAGTTGAAATAATAGCGAACGATCAAGGAAACAGAACGACTCCGAGTTATGTGGCTTTCACGGACACCGAGCGTCTCATCGGTGATGCAGCTAAGAATCAAGTAGCATTGAATCCAACCAACACGGTTTTTGACGCTAAACGTTTGATCGGCCGTCGTTTCGACGACGAGAAGATCCAAGCCGACATAAAGCAGTGGCCGTTCCGTGTGGTGAATGACAATGGAAAACCGAAGATTCAAGTTGAATTTCGCGGCGAACAGAAGACCTTCAATCCGGAGGAGATAAGTTCGATGGTCCTCACGAAAATGCGTGAGGTAGCCGAGGCGTTTTTGGGCGAAAAAGTCAAAGAAGCCGTGATAACAGTTCCAGCTTACTTCAACGATTCTCAGCGTCAGGCGACGAAGGATGCCGGCGCTATAGCCGGTCTCAACGTTCTCAGGGTCATCAACGAACCGACCGCCGCTGCACTGGCTTACGGTCTCGACAAAAATCTCAAGGGCGAAAAGAACATCTTGATATTCGATCTCGGCGGTGGAACCTTCGACGTGTCGATTCTATCGATCGACGAGGGTTCGTTGTTCGAGGTCAAAGCAACAGCCGGCGACACGCATCTCGGCGGTGAAGATTTCGATTCCCGTCTCGTTCGCCACTTTGCCCAGGAATTCGAGCGCAAGTTCAAAAAAGATTTGCGCAACAATCCTCGAGCGATTCGTCGTCTGAGAACTGCGGCTGAACGCGCGAAGCGCACATTATCATCGAGCACCGAAGCAAGTCTGGAGATCGACGCGCTCTACGACGGTCTCGATTTCTACACGAGAATATCGCGCGCACGCTTCGAGGAACTCTGCGCCGATCTGTTCAGAGCTACTCTGGAGCCCGTGGAGAAGGCGTTGAAAGACGCCAAGATGGACAAGAAATCTATCAACGATATCGTCCTTGTCGGAGGATCCACGAGAATTCCGAAGGTCCAGTCGCTCCTGCAGAACTTCTTCTGTGGTAAACAGCTCAATCTCTCGATCAATCCGGACGAAGCCGTGGCTTACGGTGCTGCGGTCCAAGCGGCGATCCTCACAGGCCAGGGAGACAAGAAATCGGGGCTTCAGGATGTTCTACTCGTCGACGTGGCTCCACTCTCCCTCGGTATCGAAACTGCCGGTGGAGTGATGACCAACATCATCGTGCGCAATGCGAGAATTCCCTGCAAACAGTCGCAAACATTCACAACATACGCCGATAATCAACCGGCTGTGACCGTGCAGGTCTTCGAGGGCGAACGGGCCATGACGAAGGACAACAATCTACTGGGAACTTTCGAACTCACCGGTATCGCCCCGGCTCCACGAGGAATTCCAAAAATCGATGTGACCTTCGATCTCGATGCGAACGGTATTCTTCACGTCACCGCCAAGGACAACGCCAGCGGTCGCACGCGTGACGTTACCATCAGGAACGACAAGGGTCGGCTCAGTCGAGAGGAGATCGACAAAATGCTCTCCGACGCCGAGCGTTATCGGGACGATGACAAGAAGCAGATGGAGAGAGTCGCGGCGAGAAATCAATTGGAATCTTACGTCTTCTCGGTTAAGCAAGCCGCCCAGGAGTCCGGTGACAAATTGTCGCAGGAAGACAAGAACAAAGTGACGAATTTGTGCGAGGACACTATTCGCTGGCTGGACAGCAACACTCTAGCTGACAATGAGGAATATCAGCACAAGCTTCAGACCGTCCAGTCCGAGTGCTCGCCGCTTATGGCCAAGATACATCAGGGTTCGGGTGGAGCTCCGAACGGACATCAGGGAGGTGCTCCGAATTTCGGAGGCATGCCCAATACCGGCGGACATACGTTTGGCGGTGCACCGAACTTCGGTGGTAATCAAAACTCCGGACCGACGATCGAGGAGATGGATTAAACCGACGTTCAAACATAAAGTTCCTAATTTCAAGGCATTGACAAGAACGTTATTCGCGCGTTGTAGAAAAAACTAAATATTGTTGAAAGTTTTTATATCTCTCGCTAGTCTTATTAATACTATTGTATTGTATTTTATTGTATTGTATTGTATTGTTAGGTACTATCGTTTCAAACCACAGCCATTGTTATTCCATTTACCATATTACCTCAGTATGTAAAAAAGACTGAAGTTTAAAATAAACCAACAAGTCGAGAGACTTTAAAAATATAAATGGTTGTTTATTATTTATTGCAGATGGAGCTTATAAGGTTGACGAATTGCAAACGAGATTTTCTTTAATAACCAATCAGATGCGCATCTGGATGTACAAGCCAGCCTCTACTTTTTTCAATTATCCAATGAAAGAAGGAATTCAGTTTAATGTAGCACTCGGTCTTGCTCGATACTCATAAAAATTTCGTTGTGTCGTATCGTGCAGGATCCAGAGTACACAAAAATTAGAATTCCAATAATTCCAATAATAAAAAAAACATTATATATACATTAACTGAGTTGGATGTTCTTCAGCGCGCTGGTGTTCTCGATCTCCTGGACCTTCAGTAACAAGCTTGCCAGCGTGTGCCTCATCAGGTGGAACTTGGGAAGACTCAATTCAAATATTTGTCGTTCGCCGGTGCTCAGGACCCATTCCATCAGTATAACGGGTTTCAGGACACGCGAGAGGGAACTGCAAATTTTTTAGACTCTGGATCAAAACGCTAATCTCGCGCGTCAGAATTCCCATAACTTAAGGAGGGTGGAGCGCTTCCCACTAGTCAAATGAGTGCTACATTTTTAAAGTCGTTTATACAAACTTTTACGCACTTGTTGATTATAGTGGATGGTTATTTCTATTACTGCAGGTGTCCTAAACGTAGAAAAACATTAATTACAATGGAGTTGCAAAAATATTAACTGGTTTGTGATCATTTTCAAAAAGGTACAAATTCGTTCAATTTTTCCGTACGAATGTGTAGGGCCTTAATTAATTCATGGCTTGGCCAATAAGGCTATTCTTGCTATCTTAATGCCTATTCATGGCTATTCTTATTTTCATTATTTTATAGTTTTGTGACTCCAGTTTAATATTCGGTTCTAATATCGTTTAATTAATGAGTCTATGATTTATTATTTTCATTGTCCAATTTTCTATTGCAACATTTTGTTCAATAGAATTGGGACTGCTCAGACACAAATAAAATACCACTATTCTATTCCACCTGTTTACAAATGAGCATGAACCAGTTAATATTTTCGTTAATCCATTGCAATGTTTTTCTCCATTAAGGACATCTGTTGTGATACAAATAACCATCCACTATAATCAATAGATGTGTAAAAGTTTGCATCAACAATGTTGAAAATACATCAATCATTTGACTGGTCTGAAGCACTGCAGCCTTAAGTTTTATGCTCTACGTATCTACCTGGAAGAGATTGTGATGTCTATGCGCCAGACGCATTTTTTCAAACGTGGAAAGAACTTGGTAGTTTCTCCCAGAGCGTTCAGGAGAGCCGGCCGCCTGTGGCCATACAGAACTGCGCACAAGTCCTCTACGCACTCGTTCTCGAATCTGCAAAGCAATAAAAAAAATAAAAATAAAAAAAACATTATTTACTCAATGTTAATCGAACCGAGAAATTCGACGCTGCTTCGCTCACTTTAACTCTTGCAAACACTGCTTGAAATCCTGATTCTTTATAGAATTGCCTGGCGCTCTCAGGTGTACTTTTATTATCAAGAGTATGGCAGCGTACCACTCGTCCACCTTGTTAGGAGGAAGATTGTATTTTTCAGCGATTCTGTCGAGTACTCCATCCTCGATGTGTTCCCGCTCGATGGATTTCACTGCAACTGCAACAGAGACAAGTGGCGCGATTTTGTGTGTAAGTAATAAATACATTTTTATGTCAGACTTCGAATTGTTGGGCAATTCTAAATTGCTGTATTATCGTCTCACGTTGAACCAGAGGTCGAAGCAGAGTTTTCTTCAGTTCCGACAAAACCTTTCCCTTGTTGCTTAGACTAGACGACAGTTGCATCAAAGCGGTGGCTGACATGTTGTTCTCGACGAAAACAACACACCCCCTACCTTGCGCAACAATTTCGCGATTATTGGCCGGATTGACGCAGATTCCTACAGTCGTACGGTTTCCGGTTCTCGGCGACGAGGTCACTCACCCCGCGCCACTGCGTTTAATTTTTTTTTATTGAAAGAGTACGTCAATTCAATTGCTATCAAAGGTGCTTTTGATTTAGTGTTTTTCCTTATTATAACTTATAATATAACGTGACTGCGCATGCGAACTCACGTTGTAATAATCAAAAACGCCAAATCGAAGACACCTCAAGCCATTTAACAGCTGATGGAGGGAACTGTCTTACCAACTATGGACCTAATGTACCCGTGATACAGTATATACAGCAGAACCCCGTTCACCCGAGGTAATGTGGGGAGAGCGCACGTCGGATAAGCGAAAACTCGAATACCACGGATAACATACTCAATTCAAACTTGTACTATTATTATATTTAAAAATAACACACCACTTCATATAAACATTAACTTTATTAGTTACATTTATGACTTTTTTCCTTTTTTGAGCGATCACGATTTGAGAGATCACGAGGCTTGACTTGTCGCATCTACTTGCTGGTCCAGAATCTACCTACAATACGCAGCTTGCAATAAAAGTCTTAAAATACGAATGAAATAGAAAAAATGTACGTTACGCGAAACATGAAATTTTATCTGAACTGTGAAATATTATAAAAATGTAAAAGGGCTTGTCCCGTAAATAAAATAAGTAAATAAATAAATAAATAAATTTTACAATTGACTCTAGAATCGGCACAGATGTAATTGCAGCTTGCAACTATATTGCGAGCTGTAAATACATGAAGATGCAGCACACTTGTATAAGAGTAAGTGCCTATGCAACAATGTAGCACGACTATTCCGAAAATAATGTCGTTAAATTACGAATGCGTTCATTTAAAATGTGAAAGCTTTTCGAAGTGTAGTAAATTTGCGGCTTGAACGCCGTGTGCCATTTCGTGAATTGTGAAATTCAGCTGTGTTACGGTGAACCTGTGTACGTTTGAACGGTGCCCTCTCCGGGACCTGTTTTATCGACCGAGCAGGGTCGGCTTACAATACGAAGCTGCCTCCGCGTTTTTTTGCTTCACCTGAGCAGCCGCTTCTCGTCATTCGCCGCCGCCCGTTGACATTTCGCGTTCTCGTCGACGAGGATACTCTCGCTGTTTTTCCGCTTTAAGCGAGCCACCACTTCTCGTCGTTCGCCGTCGCCCGCTGACGAGATCCAGAGTTACCTGTTTTACCGACCGAGCCGGATTGGTTTCCAATACCGGCGACGAGAGTCTCGCCGCGCGGTGTTTCCTCTCCTCTCGACCGCTCTCCTCTTTCCGCGCTTTTGACAGTTACAAGCCGAACGCGAGAGAGAGACGATTTGAAAATCCCGAGGTGGCGAATCTTAATGGCCGCCAAAAAGTCGTTATCGACCTTACAACAGTCGTGTTATATTATTTTCGCGAGTAAAATTCCTTCACGATAGAGTCGGCCGAGTGAAAACGGCCTCATCTCGTTCGACGAGGTCGGAAGACGAGAGGACCGGGCCACGGGCTTTGCCTCAACGCTCATCCCCCAAGGCAAGTGCCTTTGATCGTGGAGAGATCGGAATTAACGGCCTTAAACGCTCGTTCGACCACGCGGTCAAAGGTTTTTTTTCTTTTTTTTTCTCTTACTTTTGCGCGACGATTCCTCAGAGAGCTCAATTTTTCGCCATCCCGTGCTCGAGCAATTCTGTACTCAGTCGAACAAAAGAAAAAAAACATTTCTCACACGCATGCTTGTCAGTTAATTGATGTTGCGCCGCGAAGACACTGCGATTGGGTTATGGATCGTCTCTCACCATAGTACGCAAAAGACTCGTCCATTTTACGAAATTCCACCCACGTTGAACAGAGCCGCGAATAATTTTATTGACGAATCAATTGCCGAGATTAGTTCGTTGCGCCGCATGTACACTCGTGCCGATTATGAGTCACGGCCGACACTCGACTCGATATATATCGTTGCACCACGGACTATAACAATCCCCCCTCCCCGGCGATTTTTTAAGCGCATTGACGAATAAATGGGTATTTAGTTCACTCGGTGCGAAAAATGCAGTTTTAGGCACGCTTAGCGTGCCTAAACTCACACTGGGCAGAAAAGTTTTGCCGCACTGGTATCGTAGATTACCATTTTAAGGCACGAGGGTAGAAAGGGCGTTCTTGACAAGGTCAAAATGCCGCATGAATCGAAGGCCAGTGCGGCTTTCATGCAAGGACTCTGCTGCCTCTGCCATTCGTACAATTACCATTTGTTTTCTACTCCAAATAACTATTTTCTTTTTTAGCGCATAAAGTGCAAAATATTTTATTGTTTTTGTCTTTATACATAAACACAAAAGATTTACTATGTTCTTAAGATGTTAAAAGGGATTTTTCTGTCTGCTACTATAAATAAACCAATAAATAAAAATAAATTCATGAAAATCACACTTTTCATAAAAATCGCATTCCTTTGCATCGATGCGAGAAAGAAGACTGTATTGCATTTGTATGCATGCACAGTTTTTTTCTTGTACGTGATGCAAAAAGTGCCTTTTTACTTCTATGCCATTCACATAATTTTTCTGACCAAATTCATGAAAATCACTCTTTTCACTTTTGGGAAGTGTGCGCAGAAAGGAACTTTTTTCCATTGGTTGCAAAAAAATACCATACACACAGTATTTTCTTCACGAAAGTAGAATTTTACAAGTATGTGTTAGGAAAACAATATTCTTGATTGAATCTTATCTATTCTCGGCAGGCCACCGATCATGGAGGAAGAAACGGAATATACGAAATTACCCCTGGAGGATCGCTGCGTCCACAAGGTAGAGTTGGATGCCGAATTATGTCAATCTCAGCACTGGCCCGCAGTGCTGATTCTCTAGAATTTTTTGATTATTTAAATTTTACATTGGGTCGCTTTGTCTTCTCCAGTCCTGGAAGGCGAGACTCCACGGATATGAGGAGTGTGCCAAGAAGTTTCAATGCATCGACGATGAAAAGTCTCCAGAGTGGAACAAGTATCTCGGCCTGATAAAAAAATTTGTGATAGACAGCAATGCAGCTGCCCAAGAGAAGGGCCTCGAGGCTGCACTGGCATTTGTGGAAAATGCAGCCTGCGCCGGAAAGTATGTTTCCTTGTAACGATCATCAATCAATGGGCTTTACCAATATTTTTTATTAACGTATTCCTGTAGTTATTATTATTTTATTATTATTATTATGTATAATAATAATATAATAATAATAATACACGTTTGCATATACCAGTGAAAATAACGGTAAAAGTTGACAAAAGTTCGGATTGTACAATACATAATAGCGTTTCTATAATAGCAATCTAAAATTACTTTCTGTAAATAATAAGAATAATAAATAGTAATAATAAATAATAATAATTTTCTCGTTGCAGAACCGTGGGGGAGGTCATGAGCGGGATAGTAAATAAGTGCATAGCGGCTCCAAAAATCAAAACGAAGGACTTAGCGGTACAGTTGACGCTAATGTTCATAGAGATCGAGAAGCAAGAGGCTGTTCAGGAGGAACTTACTAAGGGAACGGAAGCCAAGAATCCAAAGATCGTATCAGCGTGTATCGGAGCTCTGACTCTCGGCCTCAAGGAATTCGGACCCAAGGTGATCAGCGTGAAACCATTGATGAAGAAGATACCGGGATTTTTGGAGGATCGCGACAAAACCGTTAGGGACGAGGGAAAAGCTATGGTCGTGGAGATTTACAGGTGAATCGATTGAATTGGCCTTTTTCTATGGGAGATAATATTGAGCGGGGCTTGTACGTGAATAGAGTCTCCAAAAATTCGCCAATCCCGATCCAAAATTCCACAAATGCAAAATTCCCCGCCCGCCCCAGACAACTGCCACAGGCGCCGTTTATTCCGACTTTCCCCGCACAGTAAAAATGGTTTCTACATTAAACAAAAACGTCTTGGCCACGAAGGTCCGAATTTTTTTATCTCCTTAATTTTATTTTCTTGTTACATGGTAAAAGTAATAGGGGAAATCTTGTTACATGGTAAAAGTAATAGGGGAGTCTCCAAAAATGCCCCAAACCCGATCCAA
>JAPYZD010009682.1:0-12976 GCA_030522725.1 Ichneumoninae sp. B BG-2022a
AATCTTTTCAGCACCTTTTATATGCTAGAATTTGTTCAGATTTTTTTCTCATCGAGAAGTGTTTGTAATCTTTGTCTTTTTTCTCTCGAACTTAGGCGGTGTCAGTCATTGTGCTAGTACTACCTTAAATTCTTACGCTAGCCAAAAAATCTAACTGTAATAAATACGATTCCGATCATAATCTTGAGAGACAGAACTGTGGTCGCGGAATCCCAAAGACCTTCTCAATTGACGAGAATTCATTTGCGTAACGTGTTAAGCGTGCTACCAATAGGAGGCCAAACACCAATGAATTCAGGAGAGACGAAGCAAATCCATTTTTCTCCGAATCGATTCTATCCAATGAAAAACCATTTTAGCGAAATATGGATTAAAAACACTTGGAGGTTACAAATTAGTCATCGATGAAGGGGGCTTTACCTCCCGTTTTCCTCTTTAAAAAAAATAGCCATATCACCAGAAATCACTGTAGGGTAAAAGTGGTGAATATGGCCTACCTTAATTAACACGTAAATCAATGATATATGGACCGGGCTATATTCCCCACTTTTACCCTATGCCCACTTATGCGAATCTGCAAATCTGCAAATCTCCACAACTTCGTGCGACTCGTACGGGAAAGTGACTCGACGATCCTCACGTATGTTACCGTGTCTTTCCGTCTCGCGGCCCAAGACGTCATCCAAAATTAGAAATTCACTTCATCGCGAATAATTCAACGGAATGCGAGCGTCACCGGGAATGTCGCATTTCACTTCTAGAATGCGAAACAGGACGGAGTGACGAGAAGCGGGAGGAGCAGACTATTTATTGCGAATATAAGGTGGCAGGACCGGCGCTACGAAGTGCTTTCGGGTGAGGCATAATAATACGCATGAGACCGGACACTTCCGGCATTTAAAAAGCTAGAAATAATAACCCCAGTGGGTTACGCCTACGTGTGAGGTCAAAATGAAGATGCCCGTTCGTTCGTCCCGTCCGTACCGGCAGCCAGAGTGAGGTAACTGTCGCTACCGCCGCTGTCCGACTGCGAAGCGGTGACGTACGCACACTTTAGGCCTTATCGACTACCATTGTTATTATGGCCTTATCACCCGTAGTACTAGTTATAGAGCTGCAAAGCTATTTTCACCAATTTTTTTGGCCGGTATAAATTATAAATATGGATATAAAAAGTGTTAGGCCTAAAAATACACTCTTAAAGTACACAAAAAAAATTTATATTCATTTTACTCAGTTTTCGTACAGAAAAATGGGGGAGAAGACAGGTCCAAAAAAAAGATGGGTGTGCGCTGTTGATAACATCTCTGGAATGGATGAACTGAGAAAAAGAAATGGTTTTAGATTCAGTAGGTAAATGGCTATAGCGCATATCATAAGATTTTTTTTTTTAATGACAAAATGGCGACATTTTTCCAAAAACTACGAAAAAGCCCATTTTTTGATCGTTTTTGGCAAAAAAAAAATAGTTACACTCAAAATTTCAAAATTCGTATGATATGCGCTATAGCTATAGTCATAAAGAACATGTTGTAAAATTTTGGTAAGGGCCGGTTGAATAGTTTCGGAGATCTTATCAACACCCGTCCAAAAACGTCATTTTGAGAAAAACGCGTTAAAGTTTTCCGCGGTAGGTTGTACCGCTCCGAGCGGTGCGTATATTTGCGCGCTCAGGTAGCTAAGTAAACGTCGCTCAAACCGAGCGGTGCGTATATTTGCGCGCTCAGGTAGCTAAGTAAACGTCGCTCAAAGGTACACTTAGACTGCTCGGATATTTATAAAATTTTAGTATGATACTTTAAAATATGTATACTTTTGAAAAATGCAATAAAAGAATCTTTTTTGAAAATTCTAATTAGGGTTGACCCCTAAATCACGCATCGAACCTATCGAAAGTTCTGAGTGAATTACTTCAATTCGATGTTGCCAGAGTTAGTTAGGACCGAGATTTAAAGGTTATCTTAACCTCCAATTTTCATTGTTTATTGTTTATTGTTTATTTGTATTCAACGGTACATGTCCTTTTATAAATTTCGTTTCCACTTGAGTTTATGAACGACGAAAAGATTAAGCCTGTATAGGTGTTTCTTACATTAAGGGGTCTACCTTAATTAGAATTTTTTAAAAATCGATTTTTTTAAATTGCATTTTCGAAAGTATACATATTTAAAAGTATCATACTAAAATTTTATAAAGATTCGAGCAGTCTAAGTGTACTTTTGAGCGACGTTTACTTAGCTACATGAGCGCGCTAATATACGCACCGCTCGGAGCGGTACAACCGACCGCGGAAAACTTTAACGCGTTTTTCTCAAAATGACGTTTTTGGACGGCTTGTTGATAAAACCTCCGAAAATATTCAACCGACCCTTACCAAAATTTTACCACATGTTCTTTATGACTTTAGCTATAGCGCATATCATACAAATTTTGAAATTTTGAGTGTAACTATTTTTTTATTTTTTGCAACAAACGATGAAAAAAAGTGCTTTTTCGTAGTTTTTGGAAAAATGGCCGCCATTTTGTCATTTTTAAAAAAGTAAAAAATCGTATGATATGCGCTATCTTTTTTTTGGACCTGTCTTCTCCCCCATTTTTCTGTACGAAAACTGAGTAAAATGAATATAAACATTTTTTTTTGTGTATTTTAAGAGTGTATTTATTAGGCCTAACACTTTTTATATCCATATTTATAATTTATACCGGTCAAAAAAATTCGTGAAAATAGCCTTTATTTCACTCGGTGCGTAAAGTGTAGTTTTACGCACGCTTCGCGCGCGTAAAACTCCTCTTTCGCACGCTTCGCGCGCGTAAAACTCCTCTTTCGCACCTTGTCAAATAAAATTT
The DNA here is from genome assembly GCA_030522725.1 of Ichneumoninae sp. B BG-2022a. Classification (NCBI taxonomy): domain Eukaryota; kingdom Metazoa; phylum Arthropoda; class Insecta; order Hymenoptera; family Ichneumonidae; species Ichneumoninae sp. B BG-2022a. The sequence goes on from JAPYZD010009682.1 coordinate 2,848, forward strand.
CGTACGATACTCGTGCGAAAAACGTTTACTTAACTCGTGTGATTGCAACACTCGCCTTCGGCTCGTGCTGCAAACTCACACTCGTCAGAAAAAGTTGTGTCGCACTAGTATCGTAATGTACTATTTTTTTGCCCGTCTAATTAGGGTAGATCCCTTAAGTTCTTACACTAGCGAAAAAATCTAACTGCAATAAATACATAATAATACGCATGAGACTGGATACTTCCGGCATTTAAAAAGCCAGAAATAATAACCACAGTGGGTTACGCCAACGTGTGAGGTCAAAATGAAGATGCCCGTTCGCTCGTCTCGCCCGCACTGGCAGCCAGAGTGAGGTAACTGTCGCTACCGCCGCTGTCCGACTGCGCCGCGGTGACGTACGCACATCGCGAATAAAGAGGAGAAACGGAAAGAAAAGGAACACAGAGAGTCGAGAGAACTCACGAGGCGACTCAGAAGTTACACCGTGCGACGTCGTTGTCGTCCGCGTGTCCCGTCCTTCTTCGCGCTGCTGGCGCGTCGACGTGCCAGCTGCCTGTCCGCGTAACGCATGCTGATCATAACGCACGCAAGCACGCACGCGTACGTGCGTGCCTCGGCCAAACAACCGACCAACAAACCGGTGGGCCACCCGGCTCGAACAACTGCGTCGCTACGCGGCGTTCCATCGCGACTACATCGACTGCTTGACTCCCAATGCGAGTCGAATAGCGTGAGTGTCCGTAATAAGCTAAGGGACTGCGGAGAACTTTCGATTTGTAGAATAATTTTAAACGGTTGTTGATTTGAAGACATCGTTAGCGGGACCTGTGAAAATCATTCTCGAGAAGCGCTCAGGGTCTGTTGGGAGAGTTTGATGTGTGGGGAGTTTTGATAAATCAGCGCCTGGGACGGCTCTTGGAAAGAATTGTGAGGACCTGGGATGGCCCTTGGGGGAACATTGGTCCGAAAGCGTTGAGAAGAATCTGGGCGTAGGGCGGCCCTTGGGAAAACACGGGGAACTGAGAATAACCAGGGTCAGGGATTGACCCTGATTATTCTCAGAAGAGTAACTCCTGGGGATTGTTTGACCTGGGGGAAGTTCTTGGAATAATCAGCACCTGAGACGGCTCTTAAGGAGAGTGATCTGGAGTGGAGTGGAATAAACAGAGGGGACTCTTAGGGGACTTGGAATAAATAGGCCCCAGAGGGGACTCTGGAATAATTAGAACCTGGGATCAGACTTGTGGAGAACTCGGACTAATCAGATGCTGGAAGAGGAACAGTCGTTTATTTAATTCCTCTGGAATAATTAGAACCTGGGATGAGACTCTTGGGGAACTTGGACTAATCAGAGTCTGGAAGAGAGTTGAAGGTTTATTTAATTCTCGCCCGATCCTAAAAGTATGGGAGATTTTGACCTGTGAGGAACTTTGAAAAATCAGCGCTTGGGATCGTCTTGGAAAGACTTTTAGACAGGAGAACTTAGAATTATTAGGACCTGGGACGGCCCTTGGGGGAACATTGCACTGGAAGCGTCGAGAAGAATCTGGGCGTAGGATGGCCCTTGAGAAGCGCAGGAACTGAGAATAACTAAAGTCAATGATGACTCCTGGGGTGTGTTTGACCTGGGGGAGACATGGAAAAATCAGCGCCTGCGACGACTCTTAAGGACACTTTGACCAGGAAGGGGATTAGAATAATTAGGCCCCACAGGGGAGTCTGGAATAATTAGAACCTGAGATCAGACTCGTGGGGAACTCGGACTAATCAGAGACTGGAAGAGGACCAGTCGTTTATTTAATTCCTGCCCCATTCTAAAACTACTGAAGATGTTTTGAAGTACAATCGGCCCTTGGAAAGACGCGGAGGACCTGAGAATAATCAGGATCAGCGACGACTCGTGGGCCTCGTTGACCTTGTGCAGGCTTGGAACGATCAGCGCCTGAGACCGTTCTTAAGGAGACTCCGATTTGGAGGGGGATTATAATCAAGTCTCAGAGGCCGATCTTAGGCAGACTCAAAATAATTAGAACCGGGGATCAGACTCTTGGGGAACCTGGATTAATCAGAGCTCGCAAGATAGCCGGATGTTTATTTAATTCCTGCCCGATCCTAAAACTACTGAAGATGTTTTGAAGTACAATTGGCCCTCGGAAAGACGCCGGCGAACTGACAATAATCACGATCAGCGACGACTTGTGGGGCTCTTTGCCCTGGTGCAGACTTGCAACAATCAGCGCCTGAGACAGTTCTTAAGGAGACTCTGACCTGGAGGAGAATTAGAATAATCAAACTTCAGTGCGGATCTTAGGCGGACTCAAAATAATTAGAAGCTAGGATCAGACTCTTGGGGAATCTGGATTAATGAGAACCTGGAACAGAGCCGTATGTTTATTTAAATCCTGCCAGAGTCTAAACTACTGAGTGTGTTTTGAAGTACAATCGGCCCTTGGAAAGACGCGGGCAAACTGAGAATAATCAGTATCTGCGACAACTCGTGGGCCTCGATGACCTTGTGCAGGCTTGGAAGGATCAGCGCCTGAAACAGTTCTTAAGGGACTCTGGAGGGGGATTATAATGATCAAGCCTCAGAGGCCGATCTTAGGCAGCCTCAAAATAATTAGAACCTGCGATCAGACTCTTGGGGAATCTGGATTAATGACAGCCTGCAAGATAGCCGGATGTTTATTTAATGCCAGCCCGATCCTAAAACTACATCAGACGTTTTCCCCTGCAATTTCAGTGAGTAAACGCAATTGTACCCACTATTTATTTCGCAAGTTAAAGATTATATTCCTCAGGAACTCCCGATAGCAATTGCCTCGGCTCGCATATAGCCCTCGAGTAAAAAGCGGTGCATCGCCGAGAGGCGGTGCTACTCCTTCTCCTCGCATTCCCCGCCATGATTGGGGTCTGTACCGGTGACCGGCCGCGAGCTCCCGTGTTCCCGGCCTCGCGGTGCAGCCGAAAAGGAGGCTCTACCGCTTTTGCATGGATACATTATGCGAACCCGCGGTGTCCACCGGTCCCGCGAGAGAAGTATGGCTATGTGTAAGCCGAACAGAGGCGCGGTGAGTACGCGGGAGTTTGGTACATCGACAGGAGCAGCGAGGGGGACTGAACCGCGCTCGAGAGAGGACGACGAGGGAACGCCGCGCGCAAAGAGGGCGACGAAAGATAGGGAAGCGATCGGTATAGTGTACCTGCAGGTAGAAAAAAAGGGAAAAACGTCGGAAAGGAAAAAGCAAAGAAGAAGAAGAAGATGAAGAAGAGGTGGAGGAAGAAGAACCCTCGGTGCGCTATCTTCGCCTCTCGTCTGGAGGTTGAACCAAGTTCGAGGATGCGGAGGAAGAAGACGAGGCACGGTCCGCGAACGGCGGAGTATCGGTGGAAAGAGAGGGAGGTCGAGCGGTTGGGTCGGAGAAAGACAGATAGGCGTGCAAAAGGAGAAAGAGCAATCGAACGGGGAGTGAACGAGGAGACGAAGGGATATGTGGAAGGACCCGTGCGCGGTCGCATTTGATATGGACCGAAGATAGCTGGTAACGTACGCGCGCGCGGATTCCCTGTCATGCAGCTTATACGTAGTACCTGAATACTTAGCCAACCTGAGAGACTCCGGCACGAATACTAAATCGTGTAGCACACTGTGCGCGGTACGGTCTCATAGGCACACGTATACATATTTGAAGGTTTAAAACCATCGCCGGATGAGAGGCCGCGAACACTGATGTGTGCAAGCTTGGTTGGGTAAATTCCCAACAGCGTTACAGGAGACCGGGGACAAATGTAACACGGGTAGATTGTAACAAGCGGCCGCGCAACGCTGCGCACGATCGGACGCATCGGATGTGAGGTGAGCAACATTATAGACATCACCTTATGACCATTGCAATCATACACTGTAAAAATAAATTGTAAATTTAATAAACTGGAACTTGAAATTTGTTAACGTTACTCATATTAATTAAACGTTAATGAACTTCGCCGGCAAAAAAAAATACCAGATATTAAAATTACAAATCTTTTGATTGAAATTTAGAAAAATGTTCATGATAAATACAAACTTCCAATACTGTTCATTAATTTTCAAACTAAATTTTTTTTACAGTGTAGCTGAGTTTTCAAAAATACCAATTCGCCGAAACCGAATGTCATTCGAGAGTGTGGAAGTGATTTTTCGGCTGTGCGGATCGCGTCAGCTGGACAACATAATACAAAATATTAGTGCAAACAAGCACGAAGAGTTGAAAGGTACATTTTTGTGGAACATTTTGATCGCCGAGACGATTGGTTTCAGATTGTTATTTACCGATGCCACCGTAACTTTGCTAATTATCATATGTGGGGTCGATTGTGACAGTCGATCCGGGTCAATTGTACCAGCAATAATTAATTACTACCAATACCAATACAAGTATATTTTATTTATTTTATTCTTACATTCTAAGCAATCAGCGATAATTTATACACTTATAATTTATAACCAATCAATTGCAGAATATAACATTTATAGTAGGGCTGTATAGCTAGGCCGGCTAAAATGGCTTAGACGGCTAAAACGGCTCAGACCGCAAATAATTTTTGTTCTATAAAAAAAAATAAAAATATCAACGATTACTTAAAAATCTGAAAAAATTCATACGTATTCAGAAAAATAAACGAATCATTTTCGTAAAAAAAAAATTTTGTTGCCGGATAATTTCTTAACCAATTATTTTTTTAATGAATTTGTTAATAACATTTTGCAATTATTATTGTGCAAAATGAATCTTCTCAGTACCTTTAGTACACATGATTTTTTTCAGATTTTTACACCATCAAGAAGTACTTGCAATGTTCTCTTATTGTTTGTCGAACTTATGCGAAGTCAGCGCGCAGCGAGACTCCCTCCTTAAAGCTTCGGTGTTCGCAATTCCGTGCATATTTCTGCCAGAATTTTTTTAACTAAATACCCAAGACTAGGTTAACGGTACACCATTAGATGCCGAAGCGTTAGACTCTCGGGTTTGTCGGTAAAAAAATAAGAAAGAATTTTTGTTACAGTTGTCCCCGGTCTCCCCTACTGTGCGAGCGCCTCTTTCGCAGCGGTAAGGCCCCGGTCTTGCGGTTCGCCTCTTCTTCTTCTTCTGCGTACAGGCTCACGTCGTTTACATACAGAACCTGGAACAGCGAGCTTGTCTAATCCAGCGGAGGAAGGAAAGGGCCATCGGCCGGCGGTCGGGAGCGGGCAAGAGCACAATATCGGCCGGGTAAAAAAGTTGGTAAGGCAACGAGGACTGCAAAAAAAAAAAAAAAAAAAAAAAAAAAAAACGGCGAAGAGGAAGACGAAGACGAGGAGTGGGATCGGAGCGCGGGATATTATTTATATGGGCGTAGCATAGAGTTATACCGAGCGGGTACGTAGGGCCCAGGCCGATGGAAATGGCAGTGGCGGGAAGGTGCCGAAGCGCGGAGGAAGGATGCGACGAAGGATGGCGCACGCAGGGCGCGGTGGCATCAACGGCAGCGATATTCCAAGCGGGCGGTGTGGTTGCTGCCGGTGGCGCGGCGTCGTGCCGGTACCGGTGCGCCGATGCTGCAACCATCAGGTTCCAGCAGCCTCGTTCTCCCGCTCCCGCTGTACCTCCTTCTCTACGCTCCCGGTCACGACTCCCGAGCTCCCGTATTTGAATACAATGCATTATATTGTCCGCGTCATATCATATATCTCCCCGTTAAATAAACGCCGTCTCAATATTTAGACTTCGGAGACGGCCAGCGGGAACGGCGGCGGTAAGAGCGGAGGGCATGAGCGGAGATGCCGGGAACATTCGCGTTCCCTCGCCAGGGAGATACGACAGGCTGCTGGCGGGGGGGGGGGGGGGGGGGGGGGGGGGGGGGGGGGGGGGGGGGGGGGGGGGGGGGGGGGGGGGGGGGGGGAAAGGAAATACGAGGATAAGGAGTGAGAAACGAGGAAAAAAAACACGAAAAATTTTGAGGAAAGAGGGAGTTTCGCCGCGAGACGGGAAACTATTGCGCGCCCTCCCGACGAAAGGCGCGTGTTGGGAGTCCGGAATGTACAGTTGGGAAATTATCGTTAAGGAGTGGACATTGCGGAATCCTAGGGGAGATCGGGGCAAAAGGAACCAGCGTCCGACATCCGAGACGTGACTGTCTTGCACGTCCTGTAAACAATTTGTGAAAGTCCGTTTTTACACCACTCGCCTGCCTCTGGGAAGATGGCTGCCCGTTATTGATACCAGGTTTTCTGGTTTCGGTCTCGCCGGATATCTTGCTCGAAGTCTTAATGGGATTAAAGACAGCCCAGCCCAGGGATCAGCAAGACATCCCAGTTGGACATCCCAACCGTACACCCCAGCCGAAATTCCCAGCCGGACATCCCAGTCGAACCACCTAGTCGAACAACCCAGTCGAACAACCCAGCCGTACATCCCAGCCGTACATCCCAGTCGAGCAACCCAGACGAACAACCCAGTCGAACAACCAGTCGAACAACCCAGTCGAACAACCCAGCCGTACATCCCAGTCGAACATCCCAGTTGAACAACCCAGTCGAACAACCCAGTCGAACGTCCCAACCGAACGTCCCAGCCGAACGTCCCAGCCGAACGTTCCAGCCGAACATTCCAGCCAAACATCCCAGCCGAACATCCCAGCCGAACACCCCAGCCGAACATTCCAGCGAGACGGGACGTCTTTGATTCCGTTAAGACCTCGAGCGAGATATCTAGAAAAACTAGGCATGAATGATGGACAGTGTACGCAGGGCACACGAGAATAAGCGACGCAAGACGCTTCGAAGATCAAATCACACAGTCGTTTTCTCGCAGCTGCGAAATATTTCATTTCGCCCTCTAAAAACCAACCGATCGAGTCTCACCAACCGCCGTCTCGTCCCGCCATCACGATAGGATCAAGAATCCCTCGGAGTTTGAGGCGTCGGTGTAAGTGAGCTCGTAAAAGCGACGATATAACGTTAACTCTCGGGATCGAGGATGATCTATAGTTATTGAATTCTCACCACACGAGAGAACCGGAGGGGGAGGAACCCTCAAGGGCCGGGACTCGCGGGGAGGCGTTGATGTATACGTGTAACGTCAGTCTCTCGGATCGCGGCTCGTGCTATGCGAAGCTAGAGGAAACATCGTCGAGAAAAGAGCGAACCCAAGATAGGAGCAAGACGGCCAAACGCGAATGAGGAGGATTGGCCGCGGCGACGCGATGAATTATGTCCAACGATCCGAGGCGTTGATGTATACACGTAATAGATTATTCCTAACTAGTTTCCGGTAATTCTGCGGAGAGAGGCACATGTGCCGCGGACCACGGGTCACACGGAACCTCCGCCTTGTGCAAACCTTGGGAGGTTCGCGGTCGCGGCCGATGCTGGGCCCGCTCTGGCCAAGAGCCACGTCCAAGTTGCGATCTTATCGGCGAACGGAGGAGGGAGCGAATGAGCAAGTGACGTGAACAATCATCGGTTGGTCATCGGCTCGAGCCCAGGCTGACCCCATCAGGTGTGCGACAGCGCCGTAGGGAATGCCCGGATGCTTGTCCGGATCGCCGGCCAGAGAGAGTTTTCCGCGGCTTCCGATGCTCGAAGGTTGACGCCAGGTTGAGGGGAATGATTAGGACCTGGGACGGTCGTTGGGAAGACTTTTAGACGGGAGAACTTAGAATTATTAGGACCTGGGACGGTCGTTGGAAAGACTTTTAGACAGGAGAACTTAGAATGATTAGGACCTGGGACGGCCCTTGGAAAGACTTTTAGACGGGAGAACTTAGAATGATTAGGACCTGGGACGGCTCTTGGGAAGACTTTTAGACGGGATAACTTAGAATTATTAGGACCTGGGACGGCCCTTGGGAAGACTTTTAGACGGGAGAACTTAGAATTATTGGGACCTGGGACGGTCCTGCGGAAGACTTTTAGACGGGAGAACTTAGAATTATTGGGACCTGGGACGGTCCTGCGGAAGACTTTTAGACGGGATCACTTAGAATTATTAGGACCTGGGACGGCCCTTCGGAAGACTTTTAGACGGGAGAACTTGGAATGCTCTTAGCTCTGGCCAAGAGCCACGTACAAGTCGCGATCTTATCGGCGAACGGAGGAGGGAGCGAACGAGCAAGTGACGTGAACAATCATCGGTTGGTCATCGGCTCGAGCCCAGGCTGACCCCATCAGGTATCCAACAGCACCGAAGGGAATGCCCGGATGCTTGTCCGGATCGCCGGCCAGAGAGAGTTTTCCTCGGCTTCCGACGCGCCGAAGGTTGGCGCCAGGTTGAGGGTGTCCTGCGGATTCTGGAATCAAAACGAACCCCCATGACACGAAGGACGCTCGGCTTGGGGATGTCAGAAGTTCACGCTATCAACAGGGGAAGGCATCGATTCGAAGGAAGCCTTCCGAGCTCCGGAACACAACGTCAGCGGGAGAAAACCATCGGCAACTCGGCCGAGCTCTCATTTTCTGCTACGCTGACTATAATTGGCCCAATCATCTCTCATTGAGCGGCGTGGACGCCGGCTCGCCTGGCTCCTTCCACCTCATCGCTGCATCCACCGCAGCGCCGGTGCTCGATGGTACGGCGAGTTATTTACCTGTCCGGCCGCGAATTGACGACCTCACTACCATGGAAAAGTAAGACCTCACGTAATCGCTTAACGCAAAGTGTATACTGTTATGCGCATTCGATCGGTTAATGACAACGAAAATGGGGGTTCGCCGATGAAACCGCGATTTCGAAGAGGCAACTTCGAAATTACATGCTCGACGTCACCGAACATGTTTATTAGACTCATGATTTAATAAACATGTGGACGGTACGAGATACATGCGTACCGGTGAGCGAGTCTAGGAAAATTAGCCCCCGAAAAATTGACCCCCAGAAAATTAGCCTCCCGGAAAATTAGCTACCATAAAATGGAAAAGAAAAGTCCTTCCAAAAATATAAAGTATATCCTTGAAAAATCATTTGGAAACTAGAAATCTACTGAATGAACTTCCATCTAATTTTCCCAGAACATGACACAAATACTGGTGGCTGCGTGAAAAAAATATTTGTGATCAAAATAAATTCAAAAAGTTACTTTTCAATGCTTTTTATTCCATAGGTTTGATCCAAACCATTTTTTTTTCCAAACAAAATTTTATCCAAACCACGATTTGAGTGAACATTGATTTTGCGCGATCGTGTCGACAAATTTCCAGGATAACCTATCGATGAATTGAAATACTTATCGACAGTCTTATAACACACGCGCGTGTGCAGAAACAGACACACACACACACACACGCATATACTTTTATATGATATTTTCGTGATATTGGGGGCCAAATTTCCGGGGCCAATTTTCCATGGGCCAATTTTCCGGGGCCAGTTTTCCTGGGGCTAATTTTCCTGTTGCCCCGGTGAGCAATGATCTTTTTTCACCGATTCTTGGAGACCGGCAACTACTGTACGGTTGACTTCGTCATGCGAATGTGCCATTAAGAGGGAAGCATGAATTGATATTTCGATACAAAAACTTTGAATAGATATAAACTTTGGGTTTTCGACGAACGAATATTGACATCTTACGCTGTAAATTGATTGTCAGCGCAATGTTATTCATAGTTGAAAGAAAAGTTCATCGGACCGGAATTATCCATCGCCATCGAGTAATATCAACCACTTATTTTCCGAATCGTTAATAATAGTAACGAATCGTCTACCCAACGACAGCATAGCGTTCATCTGAAAATGACGAAAAATCAATAATTAATTAACGATAATTCTGGAATAATGTAAAAATAGATGTCAAGCAATAAAATCTTAAATCGTAAATTGCACTTGATTAATCCAGTGGCTGGCATTGCCAGTTAGCACCTGTTAATGTTATGTTACACATAAAAATATATTTATGAACATTTTGATTTCTCCCAGGGCTTCAACGACTGCTAATAGAGCAATAAAGTTGTGTGCCACCATCACTTACATGCCATAAATACGTTAAGAGTGTCAAATCTCTAAATCTCTGAATCTCTGAATCTCTGAATCTCTGAATCTTTGAATCTCTGAATCTCTGAATCTCTGAATCTCTGAATCTCTGAATCTCTGAATCTCTGAATCTCTGAATCTCTGAATCTCTGAATCTCTGA